>AWOL01S0119461.1:1782-31472 GCA_000715115.1 Nicotiana otophora
CGCGCACACAAACCATCATGTTGCCAACTGCGCCCCACGCACAGCCAGTGCTCCGTGCGCAGACCCAATGCCAAGCACCAGCGCCCTGCCGCTCGCAGATCCAAATAGTACCGCGCGCGCCCACAGCAATGCGCGCGCAGACCCTGCTGCTCAAGACAAAGTGGTTGCCATCGGACTTGCTTCCATAGAAGACTAAGTCCTTTTCATTGTAATTATAGAGTAGTTTTACTTCATTTATTTTCAATGTGCTTCTACAGCTTTCTTAGGTCAATTCGTGTAACTTTGGTTTATGTTTTTTAAGCATTATTAAGGGGGACCAAAGCATTCAAACATTCAACCATTCAAACAATTCTCTGTACTGGTGTCTCTTTCCCCCGACACCGCATTGCATCTTGTAATAGCTTTCATCATCATCAATACAATCATCGGCTTTCATCATCAGTTGCTCATTTTCCGCTGCTCAATTGCTCACGACATTGGTTTTCCCGTACGGAACTGACAATCTAGTCTAGCGTACGGCGAGGACCTCAGTTGGCGCATAGCAACCGCACTGACATCGGTTGCTTAGCCTTACGTCGCCCTTCCAAGGAACTTCAGGAAGGCACCGCATAACAGTTATAGCGCACGCCTTACGCAAGGGCCCAGGGCCCCCGGACCCAGAATGCGTAAAATGTTTCCAGGCCATAAAAAACGAACAAATGAACCATAGTCACCTTTCCATTATGACCGTTCCTCATATTTTGGAGTTTTACGTCCATAAAACTAGAATTCTGCATGATTCCCAGATTTTCATGTGTTATAGCCCACGCTTACCACATGGACCCGGGCCCCCTTCCCAGATTGCCTAAAATTTTTCTACGTCATCAAAAAGGCCCTATGAAATCATAGTCACTGCCCCGCGAAGAATGTTTCTCATGTTTTGGCATTTTACGGCCATAAAACTAGAATTCCACCCGATTCCCAGATTTTCGTGTGCTGCCCAAGCATTTCACATCGGCCCGGGGAACCAGACCCAGATCAGCTAAAAGTTTTCCAGGCTATCATAAACGGCCTAAGCAACTTTAGTTACCTGCCCGCCAAGACATTTCTTCGTTGTTTGGCATTTTACGGCCGTAAAACATGAATTCCGCCCGATTTCCTGATTTTCGTGTGCTATATAGCCCATCCCTTCCGCATGGGCCTCAGACCTAGATCACCTAAAATGTTTTCGAGCCATCAAAAACAACTTAAGGAACTATAGTCACCTCCCCCGCCATGACCGTTCCTCATTTTACAGCCATAAAATTGGAATTCTGCCCGATTCCCAGATTTGCATGTGCTATTGCCCACATCTTTCGCATGGGCCTGGGCCCCCAGACCCGGATCGCCTAAAATATTTCCGAAACGTCAAATACTACTTAAGGAACCATAGACACCGCCCCTTCATGACCAGTCCTCAGTTTTGGCATTTTACGACCATAAAACCTAAATTTCGCTCGATTCCTAAATTTTCGTGTGCTATAGCCCACGCCGTCCGTTTGGGCCTGGACCTCCGGACCCAGATCGCCTAAAAGTTTTTCGGGCCTTCAAATATGACTTAAGAAACCATAGTCACTACCCTACCATGACCGTAATTAAAATGGAATTCTGCCTGATTTCCAAATTTTTGTGTACTATATAGCCGACGCCTTTCGCATGGGCACGGGCCCCTGGATTCGAATCGCCTAAAATTTTTTTGGGCCATCAGAAACAACTTAAGGAACCATAGTCACCGCCCCACCATGATTCATCCTCATTTTATTGCGTTTTACAGTCATACAACTGGAATTCTGCCCTATTCCCAAATCTTTGTGTGCTATATAGCCCACGCCTTCTGCATGGACCCGAGCCCCAGGACTCGAATTGCCTAAAATTTTTACATGCCATAAAAACAACCTAAGGAATCATATTCACCGCCTCCCATGACCGTTCCTCATCTTTTGGCGTTTTTCGACCATAAAACTGCAATTTTTCCCACTTCCCATATATTCGTGTGCTATAATCCACGCCTTCAGTGTGGACCTATGCCCTCGGACTCGAATCGCTTAAAATTTTTTCGGGCCCTCAAAAACAACCTATGGAACCATAGTGACTGCAAACCATGACCGTATTTCAATTTTTGGCGATTTATGGCCATAAAATTAGAATTACACCCGATTTCTAACTTTTCGTGTGCTATAGCCCACGCCTTCCACACGGGCCCGGGAATCGCCTAAAATTTTCCATGCCATCAAAAATGACCTAAGGAACCATTCCTCCCTTTTTGGCATTTTACGGCCATAAAATTAGAATTCTGCCCGATTCCTAGATTTTCGTGTGTTATGGCGCACGCCTTACGCAAGGGCCCAGGGTCCCCGGACCCAGAATGCGTACATTCTTTTCCAGGCCATAAGAAACAACCTAAGGAACCATATTCACCGCATCGTCATGTCCGTTCCTCATGTTTTGGAGTTTTACGTCCATAAAACTAGAATTCTGCACGATTCCTTGATATTTGCGTGTTATAGCCCACGCCTTCCACATGGGCCCGGGTCCCCTTCCCAGATCGCCTAAAAATTTTCGGGTCATAACAAAGGACATAAGGAATCATAGTCACCGCCCCGCCAAGAATGTTTCTCGTTTTTCGTCATTTTACGGCCACTAAACTATAATTCCACCCGATTCCTAGATTTTTGTGTGCTGCCCACGCATTTCGCATCGGCCCAGGGCCTTGGACCCAGATCGGCTAAAAGTTTTCCAGGCTATCATAAATGACCTAAGGAACTGTAGTTACCTTCCCGCCATGACAGTTCCTCATGTTTTGGCATTTTACGGTCGTAAAACATGAATTTCGCCCGATTCCCTGATTGTTGTATGCTATACAGCCCACCCCTTCCGCATGGGCCCCGGACCTAGATCACCTAAAATGTTTTTGGGCCATCAAAAAAAACTTAAGGAACAATAGTCACCTCCCCCGCCATGACTGTTCCTCATTGTTTGACGTTTTACAGCCATAAAGTTGGAATTCCGCCCAATTCCCAGATTTTCGTGTACTATTACCCACGCCTTTTGCATGGACCTGGGCCCCCGAACCTGAATCGCCTAAAATATTTCCGGGTCGTCAAATACTACTTAAGAAACCATAGTCACCGCCTCTCCATGACTAATCCTCAGTTTTGGCATTTTACGGCCAAACAAATTAAATTTCGCTCGATTCCTAAACTTTCGTGTGCTATAGCCCACACCTTTCATTTGGGACCGAGCCTCCGGACCCGGATCGCCTAAAAGTTTTCCGGTCCTTCAAATACGACTTAGGAAACTATAGTCACCTCCCCGCCATGACCGTTCCTCATAGTTTGGCATTTTACGACCATAAAATGGAATTCCGCCTGATTTCGAAATATTTGTGTGCTATATAGCCCATGCTTCCGCATGGGCACGACCCCCTGGGCTTGAATCGCCTAAACGTTTTTCGGGCCATCACAAACGATGTAACGAACTATAGTCACCGCCCCTCCATGATCGTTCCTCATTTTTTGGCATTTTACAGTCATACAACTGGAATTCCGCCTTATTCCCAGATTTTCATGTGCTTTAGCCCACGCCTTCTGCATGGACCCGGGACCTGGTACCCGGATCGCCTAAAATGTTTCCAAGCCATAACAAATGACCTAAGGAATTATTGTCACCTCCACCCATGACCCTTTCTCATTTTTGGCATTTTCTGGCCATAAAACTTGAAATTTTCCCAATTCCAAGATTTTCGTGTGCTATAATTCATGCCTTCAGCGTGAGGCCGGGCCCCCAGACCGGGATCGCCTAAACTTTTCCGGGCCATCCTAAATGACATATGGAACCGTAGTGACCGCCCGACCATGACCATTCCTCAATGTTTAGTGATTTACGGCCATAAACCCCGAATTCCGCCCGATTTCTAAATTTTTGTTTGCTATAGCCTAGACCTTCCGCAGGGACCCGAGAATCGCCTAACTGTTTTCCACAACATAAAAAATGACATGAGGAACCATAATCAACGTCCTGCCTTGAACGTTCCTCGTTTTTTGGCATTTTATAGCCATAAAACTAGAATTTCGTTCGATTCCCAAATTTTCGTATGTTATAGCGCCTTACGCAAGGGCCCAGGGCCCCCGGACCTAGAATGCGTAACATTTTTCCAGGCCATAATAAACGACCTAAGGAACAATAGTCACCGCGTCGGCATGACCGTTCCTCATTTTTTGGAGCTTTACGGCCATAAACTTAGAATTCCGCCCGATTCCTAGATTTTTGTGTGCTATAGCCCACGCATTTCGCATCGGCCCGGGCCCCCGAACCCAGATTAGCAAATATTTTTCCAGGCTATCCAAAACGACGTAAGAAACTATAGTCACCGTCCCGCTACGTCAATTCCTCATTTTTGGCATTTTACGACCGTAGAACATGAATTCCGCCTGATTCCCAGATTTTCGTGCACTATAGCCCACGCCTTCCGCATGGTCCCGGCCCCCAGGACTAGATCGCCTAAAATTTTTCTAGCCCATTAAAACCGACCTAAGGAACTGTAGTCACCGCCCCTGCATGGCCGTTCCTCGTTTATTGGTGCTTTACAGCCATAAAATTTGAATTCCCCACGAATTCCATATTTTCGTGTGCTATAGCCCCATGAGCCCGTGCCCCTAGACCCAGAGCGCCTAAAATATGTCCGGACCATCAAAACTGACCTAAGAAACCATAGTCACCGCCATGCCATGACCATTCCTCATTGTTTGGCATTTTACTGCCATAAAACTGGAATTCCGCCCGATTTTCAGATTTTCGTGTGCCACGCCTTCCGCATGGGCTAGGGCCCCAGGACCCGGATCGCCTAAATATTTTTCGGGCCATCAAAAACAACCTAAGGAACTATAGTCACGCCCTGCCATGACAGCTCCTTGTGTTTGGCATTTTACAACCATAAAACTGGAATTCCGTTAAATTCCCAACTTTTCGTGTGCTATAGCCCACAACCTCTACATGAGCCCGGGCCCCCATACCCGGATCGCCTAAAAGTTCCAGGCTATGAAAAACGACCTAATAAATCATTGTCAACGCCCCGCCATGAATATTCCTCACCTTTTGGCATATTACGGCCATGAAACTAGAATTCCGCCCCAATCCTAGATTTTCGTGTGCTATAGCCCATGCCTTACGCATGGGCCCAGACCCAGATCACCTAAAAAAATTTCCGGCCATCAAAAGTGAATTAAAGAACCATAGTCACTGCCCCGCCATGATCATTCCTTGTTTTTGGCGTTTAATGATCAAAAAACTGGAATTTTGTTAGATTCCAAGATTTTCTGTAGCTATAGTCCACGCCTTCCGCATGGGGCCAGGTCCCAGACCCGGATCGCCTAAAATATTTTTGGGACATCAAAAACTACCTAAGGAACCATAGTCACTGCCACACCATGAACGTTCCTCAAGTTTTGGTGTTTTATGGCCATAAAACTAGAATTCCACCCAATTCCTAGATTTTCGTGTGCTATTGCTCACGCCTTCCGCATGGGCCCGAGCCTCAGACCCAGATTGCCTAAAATATTTCTAGGCCATAAAAAATGACCTAAGAAACCATAGTCATCGCCCCGCCAAGATCGTTCCTCATGTTTTAATGTTTACGGCCATAAAACTGGAATTCCGCCTTATTCCTCCATGAAGGTCCCTTATTGATTGGCGTTTTATGGCCATAAAACTGAAATTTCGCCAGAATCTCAAATTTTCGTGTGCTATTATAGCACATGACTTCTGCATGGGCCCGAGCTGCCGGACCCGGATAGCCTAAAATTTTTCCGGGCCATCCAATACGACCTATGGAACCATAGTCACCGCCCGTCTATGACCGTTCCTCAATATGTGGTGTTTTACGGCCATAAACCTGGAATTTTGCCCGATTCCCAAATTTTCGTGCGCTATAGCCCACGCCTTCCGCATGGGCCCTCGCGCTCGAACCTGGATCGCCTAAAAATTTTCAAGGCCATCAAAAATGACCTAAATAACCATAGTCACGACCCCGCCATAAATATTCCTCATTTTTCGGCATTTTACGGTCATAGATTGGAATTTTGCCGGATTTCCAAATTTTAGTGTTATAGCCCACACCTTCCGCATGGTCCTGGGAATTGCCTAAAAGTTTTCCAGGCCATCAGAAACGACCTAAGGAACCGTATTCACTACCCCGCCATTATTGTTTCTAACATTTTAGCATTTTACGACAATAAACCAGGAATTTCACCCGATTCTCAGATTTTCGTGTGCTATAGCCCATGCCTTCAGCATGGTCCCGGGCCCCCACACCCAAATCGCGTAAAATATTTTTGGGCCATCAAATACGACCTAAGTAACAATAGTCACCGCTCCACCATGAACGTTCCTCGTTTTGCAGCATTTTCCATAAAATTAGAATTCCACCGGATTCCCAAATGTTCGTGTGCATGGGCCCGAGCCGCCGGATTCGGATCGCCTAAAATATTTCTGGGCCATCCAATATGACCTGAGGAACCATCGTTCCTCATTGTTTGGTGTTTTACGGCTATAAATCTGGAATTCCGTCCGATTCCCAGATTTTCCTTTGCTATAGCCCACGCCTTCCGCAAGGGCCTGTGCCCACGAACCTGGATCGCCAAAAAGTTTTCCGGGCCATCCAAAATGACCTAAGAAACCCTAGACAAGGCCCCATCTTGACCATTCCCCGGTTTGGCATTTTACGGCCATAAAACTGAAATTTCGTCCTATTCCCTCATTGTTGTGTGCTATTACCCACATCTTCTGCATGGGCTCAGGCCCCTGGACTCGGATCACCTAAAAAATTTTCGGGCCATCCAAAATGACTTAAGGAACCATAATCACCACCTCGCCACGACCGTTACTCTCTTTTTGCCGTTTTATGGACATAAAATTGAAATTTTGCGCGATCCACATATTTTCGAGTGCTATAGCCCACGCCTTTCGCATGGACCCGGGCTCCTGACCCGGATCGCCTCAATATTTTTCGGGCCATCCAAAACGACCTAAGGAACAACAGTCACCACCCGACATGATCGTTCCTTGTTGTTTTGACGTTTTACGGCGATAAAACTGAAATTCCGTCCAATTCTCAAATATTCGTGTGCTATAGCCCACGCCTTCCGCATGGGCCCAGGCCCCTGGACCCGAATCGGCTTTAGGCCTTCACAAATGACCTAAAGAACCATAGTCACTGCCTTTCCATGGCCGTTCCTCATTTGTTGGCATTTTATGGCCATAAAATTAGAATTTCGCCCGATTCCCAGATTTTAGTATATTATAGCCCACGCCTTCCCTCATGGGTCTAGGCCCCCGGACCTAGATCACATAAAAAGATTTCGGGCCATAAGCACCAACCTAAGGAATCATAGTCACCGCTCCGCCATTATTGTTTCTCTTGTTTTGGCATTTTACGGCCATAAACCTGGAATACGCATTCTGCATGGGCCAAGGCCCCTATATCCGAATTGCCTAAAATATTTTCGGGCCATCAAATCCGACCTAAGTAACCATAGTCACCAGCCCACCATGAAAGTCCCTCATTGTTTGGCGTTTTATGGCCATAAAACTGGAATTCTGCCGGATTCTCAAATCTTCGTGTGCTATAGCTCACGACTTCTGCATGGGCCCAAGCCGCCAGACCCGCCTAAAATATTTTAGGCGGGTCTGGCGGCTTGGGCCCATGCAGAAGTCGTGAGCTATAGCACACGAAGATTTGAGAATCCGGCAGAATTCCAGTTTTATGGCCATAAAACTGGAATTCTGCCGGATTCTCAAATCTTCGTGTGCTATAGCTCACGACTTCTGCATGGGCCCAAGCCGCCAGACCCGCCTAAAATATTTTAGGGACATTAAATACAACCTAAGGAACCATAGTCACCTCCCCTCCCAGATTTTCGTATGCATAGCACATGCCTTCCGCAAGGGCCCGTGCCCCCGAACCTGGATTGCCAAAAAAATTTCCGGTCCATCAAAAATAACCTAAGTAACTATAGTCAACACCCTGTCTTGACCGTTCCTCAATTTTTGGCATTTTACGGCCATAAAACTAGAATTTTGCACTATTCCCTCATTTTCGTGTGCTATTGCCCACGTCTTCTGCATGGGCTCAGGCCCCTTGACCCGGATCACCTAAAAGTTTTTTGGGCCATCAAAAAAGACTTAAGGAGCCATAGTCACCACCCCACCACGACCGTTTCTCGTTTTTTGGCATTTAATGGCCAAACAATTGGAATTTTGCCAGATTTCCAAATTTTTGTATGCTATAGCCCAAGCCTTTCGCATAGGCCCGGGCTCCTGAACCGGATCGCCTTAATATTTTTCGGGCCATCCAAAATGATATAAGGGACCATAGTCACCACCCGTCATGATCGTTCCTTATTTATTTGATGTTTTACGGTCATAAAATTGGAATTCTGTCTGATTGTCAAATATTCATGTGCTATAGCCCACGCCTTTCGCATGGGCCCAGGCCCCTGGACCCGACTCGGCTAAAAATAATTTGGGCCATCAAAAATGACCTAAGGAACTATAGTCACCGCTTTGCCATGGCCGTTCCTCATTTGTTGGCGATTTTTGGCCCCCGGACCTAGATCACCTAAAACACTTTTGGGCCATCAGAACCGACCTAAGGAATCATAGTCACCGCTCTGCCATTATTGTTTCTCGTTTTTTGGTGTTTTACGGCCATAAACCTGGAATTCACCCGATTCTCTAATTTTCGTGTGTCATCTTCTGCATGGGCCAAGGCCCCCACATCCAAATTGCCTAAAATTGTTTTGGGCCATCAAATATGACCTAAGTAACCATAGTTATCGGGCCGCCATGAATGTCCCTCATGTTTTGGCGTTTTATGGCCATAAAACTGGAATTCTACTGGATTCCCAAATTTTCGTGTGCTATAGCCCACGACATCCGCATGGGCCCGAGCTACCAGACCCGAATCACCTAAAATTTCTTTGGGCCATCCAATACAACCTAAGTAACCATAGTCACCACCACTCTATGTCCTTTTTGGTGTTTTACCACAATAAATCTAGAATTTCGCCCGATTCCTCGATTTTCGTGTGTTATAGCCCACGTCTTTTGCATGGGAGCGTACCCCCAAACTTGGATCGCCTAAAATTATTCGGGCCACCAAAAATGACCTAAGTAACCATAGCCACCTCCCCGCCATAAACGTTCCTCGTATTTTGGTATTTTACGGCTATAAAACTTAAATCGCTGGATTCCCAAATTTTCATGTGCTATAGCGCACGCCTTCCGCATGGACCCGTCAATCGCCTAAAAATTTTCCAGGCCATCCAAAATGACCTAAGGAACACTAGTCACCACTCCGCCATTATTGTTTCTCGTTGTTTGTCATTTTACGGCCATAAACCTGGCATTTCGCCCGATTCTCAGATTTACGTGTGCTATAGCCTACGCCTTCCACATGGGCCCGGGTTCCAGAAACGTTCCTTGATTTTTGGCATTTTACGGCCATAAAATTGAAATTCTGCCAGATTTAAAAACTTTCGTGTGCTTCAGTCCAAGACTTCCGCATGGGCCCAAGCCGCCGCACCTGGATCTCCTAAAAAATTTTTGGGACATCAAATATGACCTTAGGAATCGTATTCACCGCACCTATATGACCGTTCGTCATTTTTGGTGTTTTACGGCCATAGACTTACAATTCTACCCATTTTCCAGATTTTCGTATGCTGTAGCCCACGCCTGTCGCATGGGCGCGCGCTCCCAAACCTGGATCGCATAAAAAATTTCCGGGCCATAAAAAACGACCTAAGAAACCATAGTAATGGCCTCGGCATGACTATTCCTCATCTATTGGCTTTTTACAACGATAAAACTGGAATTCTGTCCTATTCCATGATTTTCGTATGCTATCCACTCCTTCCGCATGGGATCGGGCCCCTAGACCCGGATTACCTAAATTTGTTTGGGACATCAAAAGCAACATAAGGAATCATAGTCACCGCCCCGCCATGACCGTTTCTCATTTTTGGCTTTTTACGGACATAAAATTGGAATTTTGCCCGATTCCCAGATTTTCGTATGCTATAGCCCAAGTCTTTCGCATGGGCCCAGACCCCGGACTCGAATCGTCTAAAAACGTTTTGGGTCATAAAAAATGACCAAAAGAACCATAGTCACCAGCCTCCATGACCGTTCTTTGTTTTTTGGCATTTTACGGCCATAAAACTAGAATTTCGTCTGATTCACAGATTTTCATGTGCAATAGCCTACACCTTCCGCATGGGGTCGGACCCCTAGACCCGAATCGACTAAAAACTTTTCTGGCCATAAACAATGACCTAAGGAACCATAGTCACCGCCCCTCTATGGACGTTCCTCATATTTATGCGTTTTACGTCCTTAAAATTGGAATTCTGCCCGATTCCTAAATTTGTGTATGCTATAGCCCACGCCTTCCTCATTGGCCCAGCCCCCCGAACCCGGATTGCCTAAAAATTTACGGGCCATCAAAACCGACCTAAGAAATCATAGTCACTACCCTTCATTGAACGTTCCTCATGTTTTGGCATTTTATGGCCATAAAATTAGAATTTTGTCTGATTCCCAGATTTTTATGTGCTATAACCCACACCTTTCCCATGGGCCCGAGACCACGGACCCGGATTAGCAAAATGTTTTCCAGACCATCCAAAAGACCTAAGTAACTGTAGTCACCGCTCTGCCATAACCGTTCCTCTTATTTTGGCGTCTTACGTCCATAATACTAGAATTTCGCCCGATTCCCAGATTTTCATGTGCTATAGCCCACTCCTTCCGCATGGGCCTAGGCCCCGTACCCGGATTGCCTAAAAATTTTTCGAGCGATCAAAAATGACTTAAGGAACCATAGTCACCCCGCCATGATCGTTCCTCATTTCTTGGCATTTTACAGCTATAAAATTGGAATTTCGCCTGCTTTCCATATTTTCGGTTACTATAGCCCATTCCTTCCGCATGGGCCCGGGCCGTCAGACCCAGATCGCCTAAAAGTTTTCCGGGCCATCAAGTACGAACTAAGGAACCATAGCCATCGCCCCTCCATGACCGTTCCTTGTTATCTTCATGAGTCCTGAATCGCCTAAAACTTTTTGGGCCCATCAGAAAAGACCTAATGAACCATAGTCATTGCCTCTCCATGATCGTTCTTCGTTTTTTGTATTTTAGGGTCATGAAAAATGAATTTAGTACGATTTCCTATTTTTTGTATGCTAATGTCCACGCTATCAAAAACAACAATCCAGTGTAATCCCACAGGCGGGCTCTGGAGAGGGTAATAAGTACGCATGTCATACCCCTACCCTGGTGAGGTAGAGATGTTATTTTTGAAAAACACTCGGCTCGAGAGGAAGAATAGAAACAAGTAAATATCAACAACACGACCAGTTGATAAGTGAGGATTTTGAATGCTTATTAACGCCTTTTAACTTTAGTTTTAGTCTAAAAGCATTGAATTGTGTTCCCGAAACTAATAAAATTATGCCAAATTGTAGGAATACTGGAAGTTGGTGTCCCGAGATGAAATCCGACTCATAACAGAGCAGTCCAAGCACAAGGCAATAAAGGGCACAGAAGCACACAATGTGCGGTCCGCAGAAGAAATTCTGCGGCCGTAGAAGAAATTGCAGACCGTAGAATTTCATATACGACAGCAAATAAAGAAGAAAAAATTAGCAGACCTTTGTGCAAATTGTGGACCGCACATGAATTGTGCAGCCGCAAAGTTGGGCTAAGAGTCAAAGATCAGAGAGTATGCAAAAGATCAAGTGACCGCACAGTGTGCGGCCGCAGAAGATTGCCTTGCGGCTGCAAAACTAATATTCCGGACCACAGAAGAGATGGCTTGCAGCCACGGTCTGAAATGTGCGGCCGTAGAAGGATGCCTTGCAGTTGCAGTGTAGAAATGTGTGGACGTAGAACTCAAGTTCCTTCCCGATGAAGAAATCTGCGGACCGCATATGGAATTGTGCGGCCGCAGAACCTCCCGAGGGGTATTTTTGTCTGAGATTTTCAGCCTTATATAAATATACGAGTTTCACAAAATTAGGTCAAGTTTGAGCCTCTGATGTTACTGTAGCTGTTTTTCTTTGCCATTTTAGGAAGTTTTACTTTGTTTTGGTGTATTTACAATCAATTTAATCATTTTAAGATTTCATTATGAGTTTAATTAGTGTTTCTTCTCTACTTTCTTCAAACCCATTTCTGAGTAGCTATATTTCTACTAGGGTTGTGACCCAACCCTAGTGTGTAAACCTTATGGGTATCTAATTTAGTGCTTGTTTATGATTGAGTATTTATTATTTAGCTTAGTTCATGCTTTAATTGTGGAATTAATGGTTGCAAACATTAGTTCATGCCTATTTGACTTAGTCTCTGCTTGAGAAAGAGAGACTTAGTCTAGGATAACTTAGCTAACAAGGAACTGGGTCAATTGAAAGATTGATTAACCCAATTAAAGGGTTCAACCTAGGGATAGTAATAACCCGACTTAAGCTCTTATTAACAGTTTTGAGTTATACCCATTTGGTCTTGAGAAAGCTAAATTGGGCAAAACCACTCTCTGACCGAGAGGTATTGAGTGGGTAATTTAGAGTTGATAGCTATAATACACCCCAATCAACAAAATAAGCATTAAAGTTTTTATCCCATTAGGTAAACACCTAGGTAATGGTCATAGCCCTAGGCTTTTTATCCATTTGGAAAAAACCTTAAAAACACTTTTCTCTAATCTTCTTTCTTTACTTTGCAATCAATAGAGTAAAATTAGAAATAGAAAAAAATCTTATTGTGGAAGTGCAATCTAGATAATCCAACCACTCACATTGAAATATATACCCCTAACTCTGATCTTAGCTCCCTGTTTATTCGACCCCGACTCTTAGTTGGGTTTCTATTATTGCAAACGACCGTTTCATACCTCTTTTGAGGTGTGCTTTGGACGTGATCACCAGAAACTACCTAAAATTTTGTGGGCCCATAAACAATGACCTAATGAACCATAGTCAATACCTCGCCATAACCGTTCCACATTTTTTGGCATTTTAGGGCCATAAAACAGAAATTTAGCACGATTTCTGATTTTTCATGTGCTAATATCCATGTCATCTTCATGAATTTGAACAATCGACACCGAATTACCTAAAGCTTTGTGGGCCCATCCAAAACTACCTAATTAATCATAGTTATTGCCTCTCCATGACCGTTCTTTATTTTAGATATTTTGGGCCATAAACCAGGAATTCAACATGATTTCAGATTTTTCGTGTGCTGATGTCCATGCCATCTTCATGAAGACCGACCCTGAATCGCCTAAACTATTGTGCATCCAATAGAAAAGACCTAATGAACCATAGTAATTTCCTCACCATGACCGTTACTGATCTTTTAGAGTTTTAGGGCCATGAAACAGGAATTCAGTATGATTTTCATTTTTTCATGTGCTAATGTCAACGCTATCTTCATGAATTCGGGAGACCGACCCTGGATCACGTAAAAACTTTTTTGGGCCCATCATAAAAGACCTAATGGATCATAGTTATTTCTTTTCCATGATCGTTCCTTGTTTTCTGGTATTTTAGTGCCATAAAAATAAATTCAGCACGATTTTTGATTTTTCGTATGTTAATGTCTACTCCATCTTCATGACTTCTAGCGATCAACCCCGAATCGCCTACAATTTACTGGCCCCGTCATAAATGACCTAATGAACCATAGCCATTGCCACGCCATTACCATTCCTCATTTTCTTGCATTTTAGGGCCATAAAACAGAAATTCAGTATGATTTTTGATTTTTCGTGTGGTAATGTCCACGCCATCTTTATGAATTCGGGCGACCGAACCCCGAATCGCCTAAAATTTTATGGGCCTACAAGAAATGACCTAATGAATTATAGTCATTGTCTCGCCTTGACCATTCCTCATTTTTCAGTATTTTATGGCCATAAAACATGAATTCATTATGATTTTTTTTTTTCGTGTGCTACTGTCCACGCCATCTTCATGAATTCGGGCGACTGGCCCCGAATTGCCTTAATGTTTTAGAGCCTATAAAGAAAAGACCTAATGGACCATATTCATTTCCCTACCATGACCTTTTCTCTTTTGTTGGCGTGTAAGGGCCATAAAACATAAATTCAACTTGATTTTTGATTTTTCGTGTACTAAGGTCCATGCAATCTTCATGAATTCGGAAAACTGGCCTCGGATCGCTTAAAATTTTATAGTCCAATAAAAAATGACATAATGAACTATATTTATTGCCTCTCCATGACCGTTTCACATTTTTAGCATTTTAGGGCCATAAAATAGGAATTCAGCACAATATTCCGATATTTCGTGTGTAATGTCCAAGCCATCTTCATGAATTCGGGTGACAGGCCCTGAATCGTCTAAAATTTTGTAGGCCCATTAGAAAATACCTAATTAAACATATTCACTACCTCGCTATGACCTTTATTCATGTTTTGGTATTTTAGGGCCATAAAATAGGAATTCAACACGATTTGTGATTTTTCGTGTGCTAATCCTTGGTTGACACGAGTATATAAGTCATGTTATACTGTTGAATAACAAGCCTTCCATTTTCTATGTCCACTCCATCTTCATGAATTCGGATGACCTGTCCCGAATCGCCTAAATTTTTGTGGGCCCATTATAAATAACCTAATGAACTATAGTCATCACTTCTCCTTGACTTTTTCTCATTTGTTGGCGTTTTAGGGCTATAAATTAGGAATTCACGATGATTTCCAATTTTCATATGCTAATTCCCATGCCATTTTTATAAATTTGGGCGATGCACTCTTAATTACCTAAACATTTGTGGGAATATCATAAATAACCTAATGAATAATAGTCATTGCTTCGCGCGTGACTGTTCTTTGTTTTTTGGCATTTTAAGGCCATAAAATAGGAATTTAGAACAATTTCTAATTTTTTGTGTTCTATTGTCCATGTCATCTTCATGAATTCAGGCGACACGCTCCGAATCACCTAAAATTTTGTGGGCCCATAAAAATGACCTAATGAACAATAGTCATCGCTTCGCCATGATCTTTCCTAGGTTTTTGGCATTTTATGCACATCTAGGATGCCTGCACCCATAGGTTAATACCAGACTCCGGAGGGACGTATCCTAGCCCAAAAGCTAATCAGATCTAATTTGATGATCAATATCATTCACCAAAGTGGGTCATGGCATATGTGTCACCTCACTATCAATACCACTCAGCCAATATGGGTCTTGGCGCAGGCGTCACCTCAATATCAATACCAACACGGCTTAATGTCCCAAGATCGGTCGTTAATCTTATGAAGTCTCACTATGCCAATCACTCACAGTACCATAAACCAAAGAATCGCACGGAGTATAATAACGTTCCACCATACACCTCAAACCCATATCACACAAATAAGGACACAAATAACATATACATATAAAGAGTGCACAAAGACAGAGATATAACACACAGATATAATATCATGTTTGAGAAAATATGACTACGGCTAAGGAAAATAACTCAACATAGCAAATAGCACTATGATGTTTCCAACCAATAAAAAATGGCCTAGACATGATTTCTAGCATGAATAATAGCTCACGTAGTCAACAACTATAGAAAACACGGTATCAAAGAAAGCATGATAAGAAAACAAGGCACATAAGAGCCTAGAATCTACCCTGATCATGAATAAACATGGTGCGTGCACATGTGCTCGTCACCTCACATATGCGTCTACCCCAACATATAGCAAATATCATAGTCTATAGGAAAATTCCCTCAAGCAAAGTCTAGGCATGATACTTACCTCAATGCGCGAGAATCAAAAATCCAAAAAGTCCTTGTTTCTTGAATCATCTTCTGGACGGGTTAAATCTAGTCAAAAACAACTCAATAACGTAAAACAAGACTATAAGAATCGATTTCAAAAAATAAAGCTTCAATATTTATCAAGTTGCACAAAGTTAACAAAAAATTCAACTTGCGTATGCTTCCTGTAACCCAACAAAAGTCACAAATTCTGACTACTTATTTGAATAAAAGTTCAAATATATAAGTTTCATCCAAATCCAACTCCGAATTGGGATTCAAATCTAAATTATTCATTCTCTAAAAGTTTACAACAACCCAAATTCTCTTACTTAAATTCATCAACCAAAAACCAAAATAAAGGATAGAATAAAACATAAATCACAAATCTGAGTTAAGAACACTTACCCAATCCAAGTGAGTAAATATTACCTCAAATATCGCCCCAATCCTAGCTCCCAATCCCAAAATATGATAAATAAAGTCGAACCCTCGATTAAAAATGTTCTGCCTAGTAATTATCGCTTTTGTGGTCCTGCTTCCGATTTTGCGAACTGGCATTTGCGACAAAAGTCTCGATTCTGTGAGGTCCACTTAAGTTTCCTGCACCTCGTAGTTGCAGAGCTCAACCTTGCTTCTGCGATCATGTAGGTGTGACAAATATCCGCTTTTGTGCAACTTTCCTAGTCTGCTCACTTCTGCGAATAAAACATCTGCATTCGCGGACTCGCAAATGCGGCAATGCTCCGCCTCTGTGGATTGTGCATTCCTCTGCCATCATTTGCACTTGTGGTCACCAGTCCGCATCTGCAGATGGTGCACAAGTGCGAAACACCAGAACCAATATTACTAACCCAAATTCAAACGATCTGAAACACACCCGAACCCCCTCTCCCTCCCCTCGGGACCCCATTCAATTATACCAACAAGTCCTAATATATCACCTAAACCTTGCCAAAGTCTCAAAACACCTCCATTAATATCAAAACCACGGATCGTTGATCAAGATTTATCTCTTAAGTTCATAAACGTTCCACTTCGAACCAAGCATCTGATTCAAGCCTAACCAATCCGGAATGAACCCAAACTTTGCACACAAGTTCCAAATAACAAAACGGACCTATTTCAATTCTCATAACAACAATCCAAACTTGATGGCCTAAAATTCAACTCTCTGTCGAACTTATAAACTTACCAACCCTTCAAATTTCCAACTTTCGACAATTAGAGCCAAATCACCCTAAGAACCTCCAAATCCAAATCCGAACATACGCCTAAGTCCAAAATCACTATAAGAACCTATTGGAATCATTCAAACATGATTACGAGATCGTCTACAACAAAATCAACTATCACGACCCAAAATCCACTATAGGTCGTTATGGGGCCCAACGTCGCCGTTAGGCAAGACAACGGTGAACTACCAACTTTATTGTTCATTTTATTATTTTTGAAATCATGAATCTTATTAGATAGAGAGATAGATGCATCAAATATCATACATACGTATGATTTAAATAAAATATAAAGTAGAAGTGTCTCAATGGTAAGCAAAATCATAAACAAATTCTAGAACACCCAAAGCCCGGTGTCACATCTGACCTGCTGTAAGGCATACATTCATATTAGATCTACTAACAGACTTCAAGATGCTTCCGATCATCCCATACTATGCCAATAACCTTTCAAGGATCCACAATGGCCCTATTCATGACACATACTAGCAGTCGTCAAATCCAGAACAACTCCCACAGTCCGCGATCAAAGGAACAGAGCGCCTCTCGGTCATAACCTCTCCCATTGGTGACAGTACCAAAATCTCCATACCTAATTTGAATCTATAACAATCGAATGACTAACACGTCACACTTATATGATCTTTTCGTGGGATATACTCTGGCAACCTTCCGCAACGGGTAGCAAAATCTGAACATCAATGGCCATTGACCATGCTATTTATGTAATGCCAATTAAGAATCCACAAACCAATGCACAATGCCTCTTCCACAGAACTCCATCCTTAGGCAACATTAAAATAATTCCATCTTACTCTGAACATCTAAATCCTTCCCCCGCTCCTCTGAACGTGTGACGTTATTATCAAAATCGAACCGCAACTTTGATCTTCAACTTCCAATCTCCATGTCGATCACTGCACCTATCATGCCGCTACACGAATTTCATCATACCCCCTGAACCACCAGTAGAATAACCACTTCGTTGGCTAGAACCCTTTTCACCCAACTCATTTCATAAGAGCAATGGTAACACGCAACCGAATTCCAAAAACCGCAAAACCATGCTGATTCAAGCCATAACTAACTGACTCAACTGTCCCCAATTTACTCTTGACTTGCCCTTGGAATGATAGTCCTATTCAAACACATAACGGACCTCAAACAACAATCATCCCAAGTGACCCAAATCACGAGACCACGTCATCCCGATACCCATAAGCCATCTTAAACCCTCCTCGTGCACTCTATAGTATCTCCAACTGATACACCCGCACAGAAAGACCTCCTGTGAATCCGAAGCCATTTCTCCTATTTCTCTAACACTGCATCGTAGACCCGATGATAACATAGAAATTCCCCAAGTATTCTTCACACTCTGTTGCAAAACCCAGTCCTCAGCCACAAAACGAACCCAAAATCTTTATACACCGCGCTTTAATTCTTAAACCCACTAGGACCATTGTTAAGAGTCACCCACTCTGACCTGATCTAGAGCACATAACCTACCACTGGTGCTCCATTAGCGCATGAACACTTCCAAAGAAGCAACCAGATGAATTATTTTCCTTGTACATAAAATCCACTAGAAGCATAAACTCTGAATCATCCCAACTCCTGTGCATGAATCGATAAGGCAAGAGGTAGCACACATTCCTCAAGTCCTTTTCCCTAATTACCCCTGAGGTTTCCTTTCCTTAGTCATAATTAGTCTACCAATGCACCGACAAACAGAAACTACACAGGCACACCACCACGCGACCCAATCGTAAATGGTGGGCTCCCCTACTTAGCTTTACGCTACAATTAGATAGCTCAAGACTCCATAATGAGCTCTTCTGCCCAGTTACCATGATCCCACACTGTTGCTTGGCCCAAATTCTCATAAGTTCTTATTGCACCAATCATAACACATCCCGAATTATCAGCCACCATCGCACGCTCAACCCCTTAACAGTCGTACCATCTTCTTCAAGCGATCTAAGCTCACATCGCAGTACATGTATATCATGTTGGGCCGAATGTAGAACTCTTCGTAGGAACCTCATCAAAACCACACAACTGCTAATCTGCTCACAGGATATAGCCCACCTTTGTAACCTCATATCGACCTCCTCCAACACAATTGCTATGGTTACATCCATCAAGAAATCAACTAAGCTCTCTGTGTCCACATTAGTCCGCCAGCCGTAAGAATACCTTCAATCCTTAACATCACCTGAAGGTCCAACAACGTGTTGGAAACTCGAAGCTGTATTGTACCTAAGACAATGAGCGAATACCTCAATTTTTCCTACACTCAATCAAGACCTCCTCGTCACTTTCAAAATTCCCAAGCGTAGAAACTAGTTCAAAGATCATCTCCCTCGAACCATCAACACTGGAAACGCCGACTCGATCCTGAAGTCGCAACACACAACCATCCCTGCTACCTTCCTCTTAGGTTCCATCTCACAACACCGTTCCCTGAGGCAACAAATGAAGACCGACATGCCAATGAGTCTCAATGCATTCAATCAAGGACCGCGTCACCACAATATTAACAAGAATTCTACCAAATATGGAGGTCTGAAGTCTCGACCGTAGGCAATACGAACATTGGAAAGAAATGACAGAATAGATATTGGCTTGTTGGTGATGTTGAGAATTTTAATCAACATTGGAATAATGGAGGAGGATTGAAGGCTTATGAATGTTAATAAAGTGAAAGCGAGGTAAGTTGATTAAAACTTACTCTTCTTGAGGGACTTTCTCTAAAAGCATGTTTCGAGTTAATACTTAAGTTGTTTGCAAATGTGCTTTCGTGCTTGTGAGGACAAACAAGTACGGATGTCTCCTTGTATTAAAATATTATGTTGCATATGTAGTGTCATGTTATTTTATAAAATTTAATTTTAAATCTTTTTGGCAAAATGACACTCAAGGTAAATATTATAAGTTTTTATCAAAACTTACGTATTGAGAAAAGTATACATATTAGAGTACTAAAGATAAGTTTTCATGGAAAGTATTTATTTTGGAAATTGATGAGTAGAATGACAATTGTGGTATCTTTTAAAGATTGATGTTAAATTGCTAAAAGCTTTAGCATGTAAAAGGTTGTTTATTTAATTTTGGTTCAAATGATTTAGATTTTCTATAAATGCTATGAGTTGATAAAAATAGATCCTTTGAAGCTACTATGCTATGAATCTATTTTTGAAGTATCAAATGTTTTGGGAGTTACTTGTATTCACCGAGATTAACTTCGGATATATTGTGTTCGTTGTCATAAAACTACACGTGTCGGTGTAGGTATATATGGCCACTTTGTGGTATAGACTACGGCAGAGTGCTCTCCCTCGAGAGAGTACTATTTTGTGCTATTATTAGCATGGCTGAGTCGATTCGTACGACACAACAATGAGACGACTTGAGCAAGTAAGGTATATAATACTTGCCGCTAGGTACATAACCTAGTCGATCTTCTAATATCGGTGGTAGTATAGTACTCCCAGTGAAAGGTAAGGATGATTTTCTTATGTTTAGGCCTAAGGAACCGAAAGTGATTTCAACGTGGGATTTTGAATTGGAAAATATTTTATCATTTAACTTGAAAATATATATGATTTTCAAGGAGCTTCCGCAGTTAAATTGGTTTTCATGCATATGATTTGGGTGCATGACTTGGTTTGGTTCGCTCGGTTCGGGTAGTGTATCGGGTGCCGGTCACGTGGTTTTGGGTCGTGACAGGTCACTAGGCCATTTTCTTTAGACCTACAAAATTTCAAGCCAATTAGAGTTCGTCAAAAGAATTCGACAAAATCAACTTGTACTAATACATACAAAAAGTGGATATAGTTATGAATTCGTATTGCATAGCCTCGAAATGCTAGAAAATGAACTCGAAAGTCATGGCAAAGCAATGAATATTGGTCAATAGGTTGTTTCCTATTGACCTATGAAATGTTAGGCCAATCAGAGTTCGTTAATTTGTTTTACAAAATTAGCATCTATTAATATACACAAAATAATGAATATAATCATAAATTCATGTTGAATGACCTTAAATGTCAAAATATGAACTCGAAAGTCATGGCAAAGTAATATGTTTGTCACTAGGTTGTTTTCTATGGACCTAAAAAATTTCAGGCCAATCAGAGTCCATAAAATATTTTTTTACAACATCAACATGTACTAATATACACGAAAAAGTAGATATAATCATAAATTCGAATTGCATGACCTAGAAACGCCAAAAAATGAACTCAAAAGTCATGGTAAAATAATGTGTATTGGTCACTAGACTGTTTTCTATGGACTTATGAAACTTTAAGCCAATCAGAGACCATCAAACATATTTTACAAAATCAACATGTACTGATAGATACAGAAATGTATATAGTCATAAATTCATGTTGCATGACCCCTAAACATTAACAAATGAGCTGAAGAGATGAGAGTCCGTCAATATTTGTTTTTTTACAAAATCAGCATGTACTAATACAAATGGAAAAGTGGAAATACTTATATATTCGTGTTGCATGACCTCGAACAGCTAGAAAATAAACTTAAAAGTTGTGGTGAAGCAATGAGTATTGGTCACTAGGATGTTTCCTATGGACATACAACATTTCAAGCCAATCAGAGTCCGTCAAAAAAATTCTACAAAATAAACATGTACTAATGCATACGAAAAGGTGGTTATAATCATAAATTCATGTTGTATGACCATGAAAAGCCATAAAATGAATCTGAAAGTCATGAAAAAGCAATGCGTATAGATCACTAGGCCATTTTCTATGGACATATGAAATTTCAAGCCTATTAGAGTCCATAAAAAATATTTAACAAAATTAAGATGTACTAATACATACAAAAAAGTGAATATAATCATAAATGCTTGTTGCATGACCTCGAAACGCCAAACAATAAACTCAAAACTCATGGGAAAATGACGAGTATTGTTCACTAGTCCATTTTATATGGACTTCGAAATTGTAGGACAATCAGAGTCCGTAAAACATATGCAGCAAAATAACATGTACTAATACACACGAAAAGGTAGATATAGTCATAAATTCGTGTTGCATGACCTTGAAACATCAGCAAATAAAATCGAAAGTCATAGAAAAATAATAAGTATTGGTCACTAGGATGTTTCCTATGGACCTACAAATTTTAGGCCAATCAGAGTCCATCAATATTGTTTTTACAAAATCAACATGTACTAATACACACGAAAAGGTAGATATAGTTATAAATTTGTGTTGCATGACTGTAACGACATGGCCGATCGTTTTGTATATTTGATCCCCATTCCCCTATTTGATGCTTACCGTATGCTTGATTATTATTTTGTGACAAGCAGGGATGGTTGGTTTGGTTTCGGGGAGGTCTTGGAGCAAATTGAGACACTTAGTCTCAGTTTGGAAGCTTAAGTTGTCAAGAGTTGACCAAGGGTTAGTGTAACGACCAACCGGTTGTTTTGAGATCTAACATATTGTTCGGCGGTTTGAGGCCTTGAGTAGCTTCACTTCATGTTCTATGACATGTACGGGTGGTCAGAATTGAATTTCGGGAAGTTCAAAGTTGATTCGGATGGAAAATTATCAATTCGGAAGCTTTGAGTTGGAAGAGTTGACCAAGGTTTGACTTTTAAATAAATGACCTAAAAATTGGGATTTGAAGGTTTTAATAAGTTCGTGTGATAATTTCGGACTTGGGCGTATGTTCGGGTCGAGTATCGGGTGGTCCGGGAGTATTTCGGCGCTTATTGTGAAAAGTTGGCAATTCGAAGGTTTTAGAATTTCTTAAGTTTGGTTTGAAGTGGACTTTAGTGTTATCCATGTTTGTTTGGGGTTCTGAGCTTTGGAATAGGTTTGTATCGTGATTAAAACTTATACGTAAAGTTTGGCGTCATTCCGGAATATTTAACTGTAATTCGGATGCGTTTGTCGAAGTTTGAATATTTGACAGTTAAAAGGAGGATTGGATCGTCGATTCATGGTTTTGATGTTGTTTGGTGTGATTTGAGGCCTCGAGTAGGTTCGTGTTATGTTTTGAGACTGGTTTGTGTAATTGGACGGGGTCCCGGGGGCCTTGGGTGTGTTTCGGATGTGTTTAGGTTGTATCGCGCTCTTATTTGATGTTTCAACGTCGTTTCTTTGGAGATAAAAGGTACTATATTGAGCTAACTACCTTTTATTTGTGATTGGATTGAACCATTAGATCCATATCGTAATTACGGAACCATAGCAATAAGAAACATCGAATTCTAAGGTCGTATAAGAGAGTTATACCCATTTTCATGTCAGGAAAGATTGCTGGTTTTTGGTGCAGACTTTGTTCTTCGTGAACGCGAGGAAGATCCTGCGAATGTGAAGAAGGAAATTTGGGTTGACCGGTCAACACGAAAAATTGCTCTTCGCAAACGCGAAGGTTTCCCGCGAAGGCGAAAAACAAAAATTACCTGGACAGTGTTTTAAATGGACATACCGAGACTAGACTCGTGTAAAGTAATGGAATCGCTATTTTAGATATTGGACAAGCTACTTGTTCAGTCGTAGAAATTGTACTTCCCATATTGTTTTCTTCCGCGTTGTGTGTATCCATCGGAAAGTTTTCTTGAATCTCTTAACTCACACGTATATTCGTGAGTGGGGTCAAAGACCAGTAAAAGCTTCATATTCTAATGGGATCGGGCTGTTCGCCTTGGCAACTTCATGAAATACTCTTATGGGATCGGTCCGTTTGCCTTGGCAGTATCGTATTCTTATGGGGTCGGACCATTTGCCTCGGCAGTACCACACTCTTATGGGATTGGGTCGTTCGCCTCGGCAATACTACACTATAATGGGATCGGGTCGTTCGTCTCGGCAATATCATGTATCATATTCTTATGGGATCGGGCTGTTCGCCTCGGCATTTCTATAAAACCACCCTTATGGGATCGGGCTGCTCGCCTCGGCAGAATCGTGCGAAATACTTGATAAGAAGTCCGCGTATTCATGAATTTTCCAAACTTGAGATGTGACCATTGATTTGTTGTGTACCATTACGTACTCCGTTTGAGAGGTATCCAGTGTTTGAGGAGTTTGTGCACACTGTTCAGTTGTAGACCGTATTATTTGCCTTTACATTTACTCATTATTACCTACCGTGTTTCATATTTGCCTACTTTATTATATTTGATTTGCTGGACCACTAGTAAGTGTCAATGTCGACCCCTCGTCACTATCTCTTTGGGGTTAGGCTAGATACTTACTGGGTACACGTTGATTTATGTACTCATATTGCACTTCTGCAATAAATGTGCAGGATTTGATAGGTTCATTTGGTGGTCGCTTGGGCACGGAGGCGCAGCTACTGAGGGGACTCTATGGTGAGTTGTATTCCATGTCACGATTCGCAGCACACAGACGTTTCCATCACAATAATTTACTTTATCCTATCTACCTTGTATTCCAGACAGATGATGCTTTGTTATTGTATTTCCTAGTAGATGCTAGTGCACTTGTGACACCGGGTTTTTGGGTGTTCTAGAATTTGTTTATGATTTTGCTTACCATTGAGACACTTCTACTTTATATTTTACTTATATCATACGTATGTATGATTTTTGATGCATCGATCTCTCAATCTAATAAGATTCATGATTTCAAAAATAATAAAATGAACAATTAAGTTGGTAGTTCACCGTTGGCTTGCCTAACAGCGACGTTGGGTGCCATAACGACCTATAGTGGATTATGGGTCGTGACAACTTGGTATCAGAGCATTAGGTTCACTTAGGTCTCACGAGTCATGAGCAATTCTAGTGGAGTCTTGCGGATCGGTATCTAGACGTCTGTACTTATCTTTGAGAGGCTACAAGGTTGTTAGGAGCACTTTCCTTATTGATTCCTCGTCGTGCGATTTGATTCCATTGGAGATTATGCCTTCATTTTCTTTCTACTCATTTTTATACGGTGTGGAGTGTTTGTTACCAATTGGGCGCCGACGAGTTGTGAAGATGTTACAGATGCGGTACAGGATGTTTTTTCCTATGAATGTGGGCGGACAATTAACGTCGCCTTGTGAAGAACAACTAGATATCCTAATTACATCAAAATATGACCTAAGATATTGATCAATATTCATATATGGCTCATAAGTTGGCTACAAGCATCCAACAACTCAAATCGCTAAATAGATATACATGCTAGGTTGTTCAACTTCATTCTTATGTTTTAATACCCATTCGAAGTCATTACTGATACTACATCAATTGTCCAATGCCACCAAGTTACTATTTATCGTCTTCCATAATCAACACTTGCAAAATATACAATTTGGGTGATTACTTAGTTGATCACTTCCATCTTTTGCTAACAAATAATTTCATAGGTTCATTGTATTCATAAATTGTATCGCCAAGATTACCATTCTTCTTCTCTTTTATTTTCTCAAAAGTACTATTCTTGTAATGAACTAGAGTTTTATAATCCAATATTTCAACCAATAAAACTTGTAACAAATTCTTCAAATACTTCTAACTACTCATAATAAACGAGTTTGAAGCATTGAAATTACCTCTAGTAGCTCAATCTTGAAAAATCACAACTTTGGCGATTTTAGTGTTCTTGAGGATTTGATGATGAAATCTAGCATTTGGATGCAAGAATGATGTTAGAACTATGTATATTGAGTAAGAATCAACCCAAAACATCATTAACAACTTAACTTAGTTGATTGGACTTCATTTGAGCTCAAAATCGCCCCCTTCACCTTAAGAAACCTAATCCCCAAATACTCAAAATACTCTCCTCCCCCGACCTTGTATTTATAGGCCCAGATTTCTGGGTTTCGGATGCGGACTCAGATGCTTCGCATCCCCAGTTCACTCCTCTTTGAAGCTCGGATACGGACCCGGATGCTATGGCATCACTTCACGTCCAGTCTTTCTTTCGGACGCGGCCCCAGATGCTTCGCATCCGCAGACTCCTCCGCCAGCCTTTGGTAATTTAGTCATAACTTCTTGTAAGAATATCCAAATGATAAACGGGTTGAAGCATTAGAAACTAGACTCTAAGATATTTTATTTTAAAGGTTTTCCATCACATAACTCCTTATATATAGGTATATATGAACGTCCAAACTTTGGTCGTGTGCGTACTCATTTGGAACTTTAGTCTATCATGTAATTTCTAACTTGACTTGGACTTAGGGCTATCCTTAGACCCCACATCACTTATAATATGTCTTCTACACTTATTATCATATCTAATTGATATCTATCATATTAATAGTCCTTGTCTGCACACAAAATAATAGAATTAGCGCACATCAACTTTTTTAATAGCGCTTAAGTACTTCAAAATTTTCTGGGGTGCTACATTCTCCCCCACTTAAGAACATTCGTCCTCGAATGTTGTACAAGTCACTTCTAAGAATATATTTACCATCCTTTTATCTCCAACCATTATGCATAGGCACTTATGACTATATGGGTCTAATACTTTCTTTCCAAAATCTCAACTTACTTATGGTCCTCAAAATTTGGTTATCTTTACAAATTCTAAAAGTCTTTCGGCAGAGTTTCCCCTATAACTAGGATTATCCAAAAACTTTGACCTATCCATAATAATCCCCCACACGGACATCAATAACAATATTGCTCAACAACCAACAATACATAATATAATGTACCATCTTGACCTCACTCGGCCGTACATATACCATAAGGGCATCAAATGTAAATCTTTAAAACTTTTAACTTGTAACATATATGAATACCATTTAATATCAATAATTCTACTATACATAACTCTCATATCACTATTATACATGCCTGCATTTTCTTTAGTCATGCATACGTCAAGTTGTACATGAAAAGTATCTTCAAATAAATCAAACATCTCTCTGTGATTGGACTTTCTTAATAAACAATAACTAATTAGCATGCTCCCTTAATTTCTTAGCTTGCTCCAGGAAATATCTCACAGTTTATGAGATCGAAGCTATATTGTCCACTTGGTATCTGCAAAACTTGTTCATTCCGACACGTAGTCTCAAAATTTCCTTATAACGAATACTTTCAAATTAGTCTGTTATCCTTTATGAATCCTGTTTCCAGGAAAAGTCTTCCTACTTAAAACTTTTAATATTCACTAATCATCAAAGCTATTTTGGAATATTCTTTTATTCCTTCTAAAGATTAATAAGATATTTATCTTACTTAGGTTCATCCATCACGCGAGTGATTTACACCTTCACTTGCGCTTGTAACTTTTGAATTTCCTTTAGACCTCAATTTGATAAAGAACAAATCTAACAAGTTCAGTACACAAATATTCATTCTACTTCCTCCTTGTGGTGCAAGTTTACCATCCATTCCTGAACATCAGGGTACATATTTCTATTGTCTTAACCTTAACCAACTCATAGATACCACTGTGTCCTTTGTGATATTTTTCTACCATACCTTCATATTGTATTTGTTATTATTCCTACCATAGGAATATTATCATGGATTGTTGGCTTCCAACTCCCAAGTGACAATGCTATTTGAATATACTTGCACCCTTTAGATTCTTTTTCTTTTCTGACCCCATGATTCTTACTGGAGTACATTGTTTTAGTTTGCAAGAGTATTTTGTATTTGGGAATATGCATAATATAATCTTTTCTTGACTCGTTTTATTCCAAGTGTGCACATACCTTATCCTTATTTATAACTTTTTTTTTTACTAAGTCCAACATATGACCAAAGTACTTCCTTATTTTCTCCATTTCTTGAATTTAATTTATGTGACACATGCTCCAAAATTATAAGAATCTATTCAAGTAGCCCATTAAATATTTGTCTATTGGATAGTACCTTTTAATAATCCCAATGTTGAATACTATAATTATTGCTCGTGATAAACATGTGATCCCCATACCAGCACTATACGATAACTTTACTCCTTTCATCAGAAATCTTATCGAAGATATTTTTTAATCAATCTTTTATGAATAAAACTTCTCTTTTCCCAATCATCACCTTTAAGGTTACTCTTACCTGCGGTGACACTCCCCTACTTAAGCGTAAAACCCAATTCTTAAGCTCAAACCTAACACTCCAAGACTTCATTAAATTCCTACCTCGTAGGTAAACTTACATCTAATCATATACATGCTCACATGCTGCCACAAGTTTTTATTCCCTAACTCGAAATATCATTTCACCATTTTTGTTTCATCAAACCCTAAATTTATTTCATCATTACACTTGTATTTCTTTTTGTTTTGAAAATAGGATAGAATGATTATTCTTGTTAAATATTTCCTTGTTCCTTTCCATATTAAAGTATCATGATACTTCTAGCCGCAATTCATGTTGTTAAGTGTCATCATTTCCTGCTCTTACAACAATAATATGTTTAGCATATCACCTTTCAAGTTCGTTTTATCTTCAAAATCCCTTTTCTGACATTATACCCTTCAATCCATGTTGAAATACCTTTCTAGCAAGTATGACTACCTTACACCTCGCATTCTATGCTTATGTATTTTAACAAGTACGACTCCTTCATGCTAAACCCATATAACATTCATACAATTTTCCATAACATACACCACTTTCAGAATGCTATATGTAAGAAGCGTACAATCATCTTCATGTCGTCACCCTAACAATTTTATTTTTTTTAACTAGAGTTATTATCCCATCTTTACATCATCATGCTTCGTGCAATTAATATAAGTACTGTATGTTTTCCATTATTCATGGAATCCAGTTCATGGGTATCCGATCATCGTATGGTAATTTCTTTTGTACCTCCAAAGTATCTTCAATCCCATCCCCGTGCATAATATGTCAGGGATTCCTAATGCATCACTCTATAACATTTGGACACTTGTAACCTCTCAACTCCCATACGTACCCTTACTATTTTCAAACTCTTAGGCCTTAAGTGATCAGATTGCTCTGACAAAGGTAAAAGTAAACTCTTATAGTTTAGAGCCTAGTTCCCACAACATATATAGTATTGACAACTTTTCATAAATGATTACTTTGCCTCATACATTATTTCAAACGTTCAGTTCTCATAATACATAAATCCTAATTTAATCGCTCCACTTGACACATGCATAAGTACTTTGGAGCTTACATTTAAAAAATCTCAATTCTCACAAGTTCAAAAGGACGAATCTTAACTAGTCAAACCCAAGGTTGTCATTCCACATCATTTTACCTCCTCTAGTAACCTATGTTGCTTCTTGTACCTTTGCAAGGTACATCTTTGTGTATATCATGCCTTAATTTTATTTAATTACCCATTTAAGTCCACCTATCTCATCCACGCATACATTGGTATGCATTATTGAATGTTAGCATCTGTTAGTATCTCATTCGTTAACTGTGAGGCACTCAAAGTTCACCTACCCTTCTTATACTTATGATATACTTTGAATACCCTGAATTTGTGCCCATACGTGACACTTTATTTCTACAATTTACTTCATTACATGTGACATTACCATAATGACAACTTCGTCATGTCATGAGTCTCCCAATCCATAGCGAGAGTGCGAATCATCTCTTGTATCTTGACTTGTCCACTTTCTAAAAGTCTTGAGGATTTCCTTAT
>AWOL01S0119471.1:1994-14412 GCA_000715115.1 Nicotiana otophora
GAATAGCATGACATAGAGACAACTAATCCATACCCAGGATTACATCAAAATCAACCACACTGAGCAATAAGAGATCAATGTTAGTCTCTAGTCCCCCAATAGTTACCACACACGACCGATACACACAGTCCACAATAATAGTATCGCCCACTGGCATAGATACACGAACATGTAAAACTAAGGACTCACGGGGCATATCCATATAATGAGTAAAGTATGATGATACATAAGAATAAGTAGAACAAGGGTCAAATAATATAGAAGCTTCCATGTGGCACACTGAGACAATACCTGTAATTACCGCATCTGAGGCAGCGACATCTAGTCTGGTAGGAAAAGCATAGAATCGAGCCTGACCAATACCTGATCAGCCTCCCCCTCTTGGAGACCCCTAGCTGACTGAGCCCCACCCCGAGATGGCTGGGCGAGTGGCGTAACTGTTGGTGCTGGTGCCGTCGGCTGAGAACTCTGTTGTGGATTCCCACTCAACAACCTAGGACAATCTCTCTTGTAATGACCAAATTCTCCGCACTGGAAATAACCATTCCTCTGACGGAACTGCTGCTCCTGATAACCCGAGGAATTACCTGTAGAAGCCTGAGTGGATGAGGCATGATGAGAACTCTGTGATGGTAGTGCACTGAATAAAGACTGGCATGAGTGAGCACTGTAAGAATCGTGGCTAGCTGATGCACCACGATGAGTTGGATGAGTTGTCTGAGCGGGCTTATAAGGGCGACCCCTGCTGTGGTAGGACTGTCCCCCAGAAGGTATCCCACCAAAACCGCTCGAACCTCGAGGCCTCTTAGCCTCTCTGTCACTACGCTCCTAGCTACGGACCACCTCTATTTGTCGAGCAATGTCAACTACCGCGTCAAAAGTGGCACCAGATACCCTCTCCCTAGTCATAAACAATCACAGATGATACGTGAGGCCATCAATGAACCTTCTAATCCTCTCCCTATAGGTGGGAACCAATCAAACTATGTGATGAGCCAATTTAGAAAACCTCATTTCGTACTGGGTCACAGACATACCATCCTGCCGAAGCTGCTCAAATTGTCTGCACAGCTCCTCCCTACGAGACTTCGGTACAAACTTCTCCAAAAAGAGAATAGAGAACTCCTGCAATGTAAGTGGTATTATAGCGACCGGCCTGCGCCTCTCATAAGCCTCCCACCATCTGAAGGCGGCCCCAGAAAACTGAAAAGTAGTGAGCGAGACCCCATTGGTCTCTAGAATACCCGCTGTCTAAAGCATTCGCTGGCACTTATCCAGAAAAAACCCTTAGCATCCTCTGACTCAGCACCACTAAATGATGGAGGTTGAAGACTTCCAAATCTATCAAGTCTTCTATGCTCATCATCTGCCATAACAGGGACTAACGAGGCTTGAGCGGCTACAACTGGCTGGGCTGGTAGTGCCCCCGGTATCTGAAGCCCATGTACTACCTGATCTAGAGTACGAGCAATAGGGGTATGAGTACCTCCCCCGGCCTGAGAAGTGGCAGGTGCGGCCTGAGCCGAAACCACCTGAGCAAGGCCAATGCAAACTGTCAATATCTGGGCCAAAGTCTCCTGAAGGCCTGGAATCTCAATGGGCACAGCTGGTCCTGTCGGCTCGCTATATCTGGAATCTGCTCCTGAGCTGGAGCAACTGGTGGTACTACAGGTGCTGCTCCAACTGTTGTACGAGCGACACCTCGACCTCTACCTCGGCCCCGACCTCTACCACGGCCCCGGCCTCTCGTGGCCCTAACTGGTGGCACTGGTGGCTGACCATCTGATTCGATAGTACGTGTTGTGAGAGAATAAGATAACAGAATTTTAGTTTTCCGAAATCAACAAGTTCGCACGATAGAATGCAAGAAAATGAAAGTTTCCTAAAGGTTTGGCAACCTCTCGAAGATAAGTACAGACGTCTCCATACCGATTCACAAGACTCTACTAAACCTGCTCATGACTCGTGAAACCTATGTAACTTAGTCTCTAATACCAACTTGTCACGACCCAAAATCCTAACCTGTCGTGATGACGCCTATCTCAGTACTAGGCAAGCTGACAACCTCAATAAGCCACATTTTTCTCTTAAGTTCGAAATCATAATATTTGAATTTCCATAAAAAATCTCAAAAATTATTGAAGAATATATAGATTACAACCAATTATTCAACTATACGGTTCCATGGAATTTTGACCAAGTCATAACTTTCTACGGTGCACGCCCACATGCCCGTCACCTAATATGTGCGTTACCTCAAAACCAATCATATAACACTTAATCCGAGGTTTCATACCCTTAGGACCAAATTTAGAACTGTTACTTATCTCAAATCGTGTAATTCTTTATTCTGCAATGCCTTTGCCTCACGAATCGGTCTCCAAATGCCTCGAATCTAGCCACAAATTGTAAGCCCCATAAAATTTTGCAAAAGAAAATAATGTTCTGTGGTTCCGAATTGGTTTTACGTGTTGAGTATTATAGAGCTCGTCGCAGCTCAAACTTTTTGGGTTGCACAATGCACCGAAAAGTAAAGAAAAATATTTGGCGGAAAAGTGCATTTCTGCGGTCCACTATGCGACCCAGAATCACTCTACGGACCGCATAATGGCTGCAGAGTGAGGCAGTTAATTGGGTCAGTTGGAAGCAATTATGCGGTCGACTATGCGACCACATAACTGTTATGCGGTGTACTATGCGACCGTAGAACAGTTATGCGGACCGTATAGTGACCGCAGACTCACGCAAATTTTTGGTCATTTTGGACACCAATTATGCGACCGATATGTGGTCCGCATAACCATTATGCGGTCGCATATGCGACCTTAGAACCTGTTCCGGAGCTTCATTTTTGGGTTTTTAAAATCCGACCCTACTTCGTTAAATACATATTTTGGGCCATTTTTGAGATATAATCTGACATTTTAGAGTGAGAGAGAGTGACCTAGAGTGAGAAGGTGTTCTTCAATAATTGTTCCTCAATTCTTGATCAAGTTTTGGAAGATTAAGAAGGCAAGCTCACTAGGTCTTCATCCTAGAAGTAAGATTCTACACCCTAAACCCTAATTTTGAAATCATCTGAAAATGGGTAATTAGCAAGATAATGTTTGGGCATGAGAGTTGATTATTTTATATGCATGTGATATCAAGGGGTATAGGAAAATTGTTGAACTAAGCATGGTAAAGATTGGGTTGTGGGATGATGGAATCCTTCATAAAAGGACCTTGAAACCTTGTGCACACCTAGTGTTTGATAAAATGCTCAAATGAGCTAGAACCATGATCATCTTCCTAATTTTGATTCAATTTGTTATATTTCTAAAGTAGATTGAAGTTGCTAAGAATTCCGGAATATTTTAGAGTTTAAGAAAGCTCAATTGAGATATGTTGGCTAAACTCTTCTTTAAGAATTAGAATTCCTAATATCCTTGTAAGTTCCGAGATGTTGATTATAAATGGAGTATTCCGATAAGTTTTGTGATGAAGATATATGTCCAATTCGTATTTCAAATGCTCTTATCATATTGCATTATAAATTGAGGATGTGTCTCAAACTATGGATTATGTATCCACATGTTATAATTTCTAGTCATGATTTATGTGAAAGTTATTATGCCAAGTTGTGTAGAGATTGTGATTGTGATACACCTCCACCTACATACATTGGGGTAAGGCGGCATGATCGCTTTGTATGGGGATTATGGTATAGAGATTGTGATTGTGATACACCTCCACCCGCATATATAGGGGTGAGGCAGCATGACCGCTTTGTGTGGGGATTATGGTAGAGAGGTCGTGATTGTGATACACCTCCACCTGCATATATATTAGGGTGAGGCGGCATGACCGCTTTGTGTAGGAATTATGATATTGTGGGACTGCACCTCAACCCGCTTACATTGGGGTGAGGCGGTACGACCACTTTGTGTATAGTTTTGGTATTTTTGTGGTACCACCACCCGCATACATTGGGGTGAGGCGGCATAGCCGCTTTGTGTTGGTATTGGTATCGTTGATGCATTTCCACCCACATATATTGATGTGAGGCGGCATAGCCGCTTTGTGTAGATTCTTGGTACTGTGGTTATACATCTATCTGCATACATTGGGGTGAGGCGGCATGATCGCTTGATTAGAGTTGTGGTATTGTACGTACACCTCCACCTGCATACATCGGGTGAGGCGTCGGGGCCATTTTGTGTGAAGATGGTTACAGAAGATCTCATCTTAAGTCCAATAAATGTTATTGATAACTCTTAATAAGCTTGCTCTAGTTTAAACGGTTATCTATATTATTCTATTGCTGCACTGGTTCATCATATTCATCTTGTATTTTTGAATTCTTAAATTGGTATTTAGTTTTCATACTAGTACTATTCGACGGCACTAACGTCCCTTTTACCGGGGGCGCTGCATCTTTAAATAGATGTAGGTGGTTCAACAGTAGGAGATATTGATCAGCGATAGCAGTACACCTTCTTCCCAGCTGACTTGGTGAGCCTCACTTCATCCCGGGGGTCATGCATCTTTTGTTCTTTGTGTATTCTATTTGAGATATAGCAGGAGCCTTGTTGCCGGCATTATCATTGTACTCATCTTTATCTATAGAGGCTCCGTAGACATAGTGTGGGTTGTATAATGGTGCTGGGGAAGTCAAACTCATGTGTTGTGCTTGAATTACTATTTCCACTTCAGATTATGAAAAATATGTTTGGAATTGAGACTTTAAAATAAAGTAACTGATGGTAAGAAATTGGTATTGCAACATGATCACTTCATTGGTTGATTAAAAGAAAACATATATATTCTTTTTATTCATGAATGCGTTTGGGTAGAAGGAAATTTAATAGGCTTGCTCGGCCGGGTTCACTCGGTTGAGCGCCGGTCGCGCTCCTCGGTTTTGGGGCGTGACACAAATAATCCGATTCGGTCAATAAAAATTATAGAAATTAATTCCATAAGAAAATACAAATTTTCCATCAAAATCCAAATTTTCACCCAAAAATCGCCCGTGGGGGCCACTTCTCGAAACCCGACAAAAGTTACAAAATCCAAAAGCCCATTTAACTACGAGTCTAACCATACCATTTGTACCAAAATCCAACATCAACTCCACCTCCAAATCATCAAATCTTATTTCCAAATCCCTATGCCCAAATTCCCGATTTACACCTCAAAACACGTAATGTAGTCGTATTATTCGATGATAATTCAATATTATGGAGTAAAAATGATTACAAGTGACTTACCTCAAGATTTTTCGTAATTTCTCGCTCAAATATCACCCAACTCGAGCTTGAAATACCAAAAAATGGCAAAAACTCGGAACCCTCAGATTTTATTCTGTCCAGGGCATGTCGCACCTGCGACCAGATTAGCCGCATCTGTAGTCTCGCAGGTGCGACGAAATATTCGCTTTTGCGATCGCCCACAATGCTCCCTCCGCTTCTGCGCGTTTCTTTTCGCACATGCGGTCTCGCAGGTGCGGTAAAATGCTTGCACCTGCGCACTCTGCCTCACCAGCCCCTTGCGCTTCTGCGATGGAAGGCTCGCTTATGCGAGCTCGCACCTGCGATGGAATTTTTGCAGGTGCGATTACATCCGATGGCAGAAACTTCAGCTTTTCTTCTAAGTCCGAATTTGATCCGTTAACCATCCGAAACTCACCCGAGACCCTCGGGACCTTAACCAAATACACCAACATGTCCTAAAACATCATACGAACTTAGCTAAGCCTTCAAATCACATCAAACAACACTAAAAACACGAATCACACATAGATTCAAGCCTACTGAACTTTGAAACTTCCAATTTCTACAAACAATGTCGAAACTTATCAAATCACGTCCGATTGACCTCAAATTCTGCACACAAATCATAAATGACATAACGGAGGTATTTTAATTTTTAGAATAGGATTCCTCCCCCGATATCAAAAAGTCAACCCCCCCGTCAAACTTCCCAAAAATTCGACTTTCGCCATTTCAAGCTTAATTCCACAATGGACCTTCAAATAATTTTTCGGACATGCTCCTAAGTCCAAAATTACTATACGGAGCTATTGGAATCATCGGAATTAAATTCTGAGCTCGTTTACACATAAGTCAACATCTGGTTAACGTTTCCAGCTTAAGTTTTCAATTATGAGACTAAGTGTCTCATTTCACTCCGAAATCCTTCTGGACCCGAACCAACAAACTCGGTAAGTCATAAATTGAGCAGTAAATTAGGGAATGTGGTTATAATACTTAAAACGATCGGCCGTGTCATTACAATTTTACCTCTCTATAATAATTTTCACATATAACAACAACATCCATCTTTATAGCAATATACTCTTTGTAAACTCCCCCTCTATAACGGCCATGCAAATTTTTTTGGAATACCAATAATAAGTCTAAAAATATTAATTTGACCAAATATTTTAAAACTTTAATGCACCACTTATAATAAAAATATATTACATTAGTATATACTTTCATAATTAAAGATTTTATTTAAGTCCATTAAAATAAGCTTGTATATTTTCATTTGATTGCACAAAAGGATCTTTCCTGCATAATGCCTAATATTTAAAGATCCGCACATACAATCTTTTTCATTCGACAAAGTTTTTCATCTTGCATAATGCTAAGATTTATGATCCGCACATATCTTTTTAGACTTTTTTCATCAACATTTAAAGAATTTAATTTTCTAGTAGCCTAGCTTTAAAATGTGTGCCGCGAGAGTTTAAATCTCTGTACATATAGTTATGAATTTATTAATAATATAGTAGCTTTTTTAATACCTAATTAGTGAATATGCATATAATTTGAGATTTTAAATTAAAATTATCTTCTTATGTGTAACATTAAAAAAAAGTTAATTTTTGGATAATATTTTTCTATAATAACCAAAAAATTATTTAAATGATAACATTTTGTATATGTGTATAACAACTATAAGCCAAACAAATATTGGAACNAATTTGAGATTTTAAATTAAAATTATCTTCTTATGTGTAACATTAAAAAAAGTTAATTTTTGGTTAATATTTTTCTATAATAGCCAAAATATTATTTAAATGATAACATTTTGTATATGTGTATAACAACTATAAGCCAAACAAATATTGGAACGAACGATTTTGTTATAGAGAGGTTGTATTATTTTATCTTTTACTTTGGGCCTTTTCTGTTTCTGCCTTTCTTAAGTTTTGTTTTCTACTTTTCTTGGTACACATCTAAAAACAATATGATAGTGCTAAATTATATAAACTAAATAAATTCATAGGAGGACCCAGAATTTGAGTGCAGCGGGGGCACCACTATTGATATAGATATGCCAGCTAGTGACGACAAAATCTGACATGTTAACTCCTTAAAATATTAATGACTTTGAGTCAGCGACCAAAAGGATGTTCAAAAATATCAAAATTTTAGTCTAATAAGATCAAGATTGTAGGTCTCTAAAGTAGTCCAAGCAGAGTATCGATCGCTTTCGTTGAATCAATGGACATCTGCTACTTTGTCGAAATGATCCTTGAAGGCAGAAGCTTTTTTGGATTTTTTTTAATACTGTTTTTGAAAAAAATTGAATTACTTATTTTTATACATATCAAGAAAATGGAAATACTTATAAACTTAGTTATTACGATAAAGAAGATGATTGACTTCTGGGTAATGGAATATCTTATCCCCTTCCTATTTTCTTTAATATTTTTTATGTCTCTCTATTATCTTTTCGATGTTTAGAAGGATATTTCTTGTCACGACCCAAAACAACGTGACCGGCACCCAGTACACTACCTGACCCGAGCAAACCAAACAATGTGATGCACCCAAATCATATGCATGAAAGCCAATTTAATGGCGGAAGCTCCTTGAAAATCATATACATTTTTAAGTTAAATTATAAAATATTTTTCAATTCAAAATCACACATGATGTCCTTCATGATAATAACAATGAGACTAAGTCAAATAAATATACTTTCATGTATGTCGTGTACAACCCCATTATTATAACCTTTCACAACTATCTATGAATCCTCTATACCAAAGAATAGAATTAAATACTTGGGTTAATAACCGACTAGCGTAAATTAAGAAGACAACATGCTAGCTACCACGAAATAGGAGTGGTGATTCACCACATACCTCAGGAAGAGAGTCATCCTAGCCCTGACCGCATGCCACGTATCATACCTCATCCTGAAACATGTAAAGTAAGCGGGACCCTGGGAGGGGCCACTAAGGGCTGAGTACACCACAACGGTACTCAATAAGTGTCATAGACTCTCTCTAACTTAAGTTCTTGGGACAAACTTTATAAAAATAATGCTTCAGTATTTGATATAAAACGATAAAAATTTTATCAATTCATGATCCTTGTCATTTTAAATAAAAGTCAAGTGAAATATAACCCACAATATAAACTTTTAAAATATTTATATCAACCCAATATTTTGGATAAAATCATATAAATTATTCCATTTACTTTAAGTCATTGAAATCACTTTCGGCTCCTCAAGCCTAAATATAAGAAAATTATCCTTACTTTTCACTGGGAATACTATACCATCAACGACATAAGAAGGTCAACTAGATTATGTACCTAGCGGCAAGTATCATATACCCTACTTGCTCAGGTGGTCTCATCGTAGTGTCGTACGACTCGACTCAGCCATTCTAATAATAGCACAAAATAGTACTCTCTCGAGGGAGAGCACTCAGCCGTAGTCTATACCATAAAGTGGCCATCTACGCCTACACCGGCACGTGTAGTTTCATGACAACGAACACAATATATCCGAATTCAATCTCGGTGAACACAAGTAACTCCCAAAATATTTGATACTTCAAAAATAGATTCATAACATAGTAGCTTCAAAGGATCTATTTTTATCAAATCATAGAATTTATGTAAAATCTAAATTATTTGAACAAAATTAAATAAACAACCTTTTACATGCTAAAGACTTTACATTTAACAACAATCTTTGAAAGATCCCACAAGTGCTATTCTATTCATCAATTTCCAAAAATAATACTTTCCATGAAAACTTATCTTTAGCACTCAAATATGTATACTCTTTTCAATACGTAAGTTTTGATAAAAACTTATAATATTTACCTTGAGTGTCATTTTGCCAACAAGATTTAAAATAAAATTTTATAAAACAGCATGACACTACATATAAAACATAATATTTTAGTACATGGAGACATATGTACTTGTTTGTCCCCACAAGCACGAAAGTACATTTGCAGATAACTTAAGTATTAACTCAAAACATGCTTTTAGAGAAAGTCCCTCAAGAAGAGTAAGTTTTAATCGACTTACCTTGCTTTTGCTTTATTAACATTCACAAGTTTTCAATCCTCTTACATAATTCCAATGTTGATTAAAATGATCAAATATCACCAACAAGACAATATCTACAATTATATATCCTAATTAAATCAAAATATGACCTAAAATATTGATCAATATCCATTTATGGCTCATAAGTTGACTACAAGCCTCCAACAACTCAAATCGCCGAATAGGTTCACTTACTAGCATATTCAACTCCACTTTGATCAATTAATACCCATTTGATGTTATTAATGATACTACATTAATTCTCCAATACCGCTAAATTACTACTCATCGTATTCATTAACCAACATTTCCAAAATATTCAATTTGGTGATTACTTAGTTGAACACTTTCAATTTAGCTAGAAAATGATTCTATAGGTTCATCGCATCCTTTAATTTCATTTCTAAGAACACTCTTCATCTTCCCCATTTTTTTCAAAAACACTATACATGCCATGAAGTAGGGTTTGTGAATTCAATTATCCAATTATAATAATTTGAAACAAATATTATAACTACTCTCACCGACTCATAAGAAATGTGTTTGAAGCATTAGGATTACCTTCTTGAAGTTTTTCCTCAAAAATCCAATGTTTGAAAAATTTGGTGTTCTTGGACAACTTGAAAGATTTCTAGGGATTTAAAAGATTGAATGATGTTACTAGTGTTAATAGGATGTTATTAACTTAAAATATCTACAAAAACTCACCTTGTATTCTTAAGTTGTCGCAAATGTCGAATCCACCATGAAAGCACCAAATCCTAGCTCCAAAATACCCTCTCACCCGACCTTATACTTATAGGCCCAAATATTTGGGTTTCGGATGCGGCCCCAGATACTTCGCATCCCCACTTCACTCCTCTTCGAAGCCCTGACGCGGACTCGGATGCTATGGCAGTACTTCACTGCCAGCCCTTGGTAATTTGATCATAGCTTCTTATAGGATTGTCTCAATGACGAATGGTTTTATATATATATATATATATATATATATATAAATATATAGATAGATAGATAGATAGATAGATGCTTGTCCAAAGTTAGGTCTTGTGCGTACTCATTTGGAACTTTAGTCTATTATGTAATTTTCAACTTGACTTAGACTTAGGGCTCTCCTTAGACCTCACATCACTTATAATATGTCTCGTACATTTATTATCATATCCAGTTAATATCCATCATATTAATAGTCCTCGTCTGCACATAAAATAATATAATTAGCATACAACAACTTTCTTCATAGCGCTTAAGTACTTTGAAATTTTTCGGGGTGCTACAGTCTCCCCCACTTAAGAACATTCGTCCTCAAATGTTTTACAAGTCACTTCTAAGCATAGAGTTACCATCCTTTTACCTCCAACCATTATGCATAGGAACTTATGACTACATGGGTCTTATACTTCCTTTCCAAAATCAAAACTTACTTATGGCCCTCAAATTTTGGCTATCTTTACAAATTCTTAAATATTTTGGCAGAGTTTTCCCTATAACTAGGACTATCCAAAAACTTTAACCTGTTCGGAACAAGCTCCACACGGGCATCAATAACAATATCGCTCAACAACCAACAATACACAATATAATGTACCATATTGACCCCACTCGGCCGTACATATACCGTAAGTGTATCAAATGTAAAGCTTTAAAACTTTTAACTTCTAACTGATGGTAGGCTATAATCTCATATTTTAGTCGCTTATTTCACTCCAATTTACTGCACTTTAATTGAGTTTGAGCGTTAATTGCTTGTGTTTTGCACTAATTATGTGTCTTATGCTTTGTAGGAGTGATTCCGAGCTATGTAGATGTTATAGAACTAATTCGAGCTAACTAGAGATTTGAAGTATGAGTAAAAGCCCAAAGGAATAAGCCAATATGGTTTTCAGGGGCCGAGGATCACTTCTGGGCATCAAAATACAATGAAGAATAATCTGCTGAAAAAATGCACGGATGCTACGCACAGTGCGACGCATCAGTGTAAAAATTTGTCAGAAAATAGCAAACTTCAGAGACTGGGTTTTGGGGGTCTGTCATGAAAAAGCACTAATGCTACACTCAGTGCGACGCATGAAATACAATAAGTTTGCAAGTTTTCCTATTTCGGCTAGGAAAGAGTGATTTCGTTTGGGCCTGACCCTGCTTGGTATAAATACATGGAAAACGATATTTTATGGACTCTTGACATACCTTAGATCTAAGGAGAATATTTTGGAAGGAGAGAAGACGTTGGTAACATTCTTTAGAGGAGAAAATCATCGAGTTCTTCATTCCTTCATCTTTTCTTTGTAATTTGTTTATGCAAAATACTTGGAAAGTTGTGTCACGACCCAAATTAACCCTCTATAAGGTATCGTAATGGCACCTAGTCTTTATGACTAGGTAAGCCTAATATTGCGAAAAATATAAAGAAAACACAGCATTTTAAAGATAAACTGCATATTATAAATAGCCAAGAGTAGTACCACTCGACATATACAAAATAATTCTCCCAAGACCCACAATATCACTAAGTCACAAGCTGCTATAATCTATGTAGCTCTATACAAAAGTTTGAAGATAATAAAGAAAGTCTCTAGGCTAGGGAGTAGAAGGGGACTCCGAAGATCTGCGGACGCAAGCAGAAGTACCTTGAAGTCTCCTAGAGTCAGCATCACGCACTAACCCCAAGACTGATAGCTCGTACCTAGGTCTGCACACGAAAACATGTGCAGGAAGGGCATGAGTACACCACAATAGTACCCAGTAAGTGCCAAGCCTAACCTCGATCGAGTAGTGACGAGGTTAGGTCAAAGTCCTACCGGAGTAAATATAATAAGTTAAACAGTAAAAGATATAAGTGAAATTTACGGTAACATAGTTAAAGAAATTCTCGAAAATGTAACAGTTAAGGGAGCCCTCGGCTCAAAACAAGGTAAACACGGTGGGAAATCTCTCGGGATACCGTCCTATAGTTTAAAATGAATATGCAGTACATGGAGATCTTCCGGAATACGTCTGTAGTCCCAAAGTAAATATGCAGTACAGGGGGATCTCCCGGAATACGTCTGTAGTCCCAAAGTAAATATGCAGTG
>AWOL01S0119489.1:895-10989 GCA_000715115.1 Nicotiana otophora
TTGTGATTCGGAACTGAGGAAGATATCCTCACACTTTAATATAAATCGATACGTTTAAACCGGGCTACGAGCTACGGTTGAAGATATATAAGGACGAGATCCTTGTGAGGAAAATTCTTGTGTTTAAGTTCTCCCTTGTGAAATTAAAGTTGTACTATATCAATAATAGGGAGTCATGCCTATTAGGCCTAATTGAAAATTCTTGCATGAAATTCTCTATGTATACTTGCCAAATTTGTGTTGTAATTATTGAGTTTTAACCTACGAGATAGGTGCCCGCCCAGGTGGCGTTAAATGTGATTCATTAATTCGGGTAAATAATTATGAGGTTTGGTTACCATCAGTTAAAGATTAGGGCATTTGATGTCCCTAAGACAGCTTTACGGACTCGGTATGGGCATTACGAATTCCTAGTAATATCATTTGGGCTTACCAACGCCCCAGCGACACTTATGGATTTGATGAATCGGGAGTTCACGCCCTATTTTGGTTCTTTTGTGGTTGTATTCATTGATGATATCTTGATTTACTCCAGCAGTCAAGAGGAGCATTGGCAACATCTTCGGAGTGTGCTTCAGACTTTGAAGAATAATCCGTTATATGCCAAATTTTCAAAATATGAGTTTTGGTTAGACTCAGTTGCCTTGTTGGGGCATGTTGTATCGGCATAAGACATAAAGGTGGATCCTATGAAGATTGAGGTTGTTCAGAATTGGCCTAGATCTACTTCAATTACAGAGATCCAGAGTTTCTTGGGTTTAACAGGTTATTATCGTCGGCTCATGGAATGGTTTTCATCTATAGCAAGCCCATTGACCAGACTGACCCAGAAATATGTCAATTCATATGATCAGACGAGTGTGAGTTGAGCTTTCAAAAGCTCAAGACCGCTTTGACTACGGTGCCAGTGTTGGTATTACCCACAGGTTCAGGATCATATACGGTATATTGTGATGCATCTCACATTGGGCTTGGTGCAGCGTTAATGCAAGATGGCAGGGTGATTGCATATGCATCGCGGCAGTTGAAAGTTCACGAGAAGAATTATCCTGTTCATGACTTAGAATTGGCAGCCATTGTTCATGCGCTGGAGATTTGGAGACATTACCTCTACGGTGTCTCGTGTGGGGTATTTACTGATCATCGTAGCCTTCAGTATCTGTTCAAACAAGAAGATCTTAATTTAAGGCATAGAAGATGGTTGGAATTGTTGAAAGACTATGATATCACCATTTTGTATCACCCTAGAAAGGCCAACGTGGTGACCGATGCTTTGAGTAGAAAGGTTGTGAGTATGGGCAGTCTTGCGTATATTCCAGTTAGTGATAGACCGTTAGTTGTAGATGTCCATACTTGGGCTAATCATTTTGTGAGGTTAGATGTTTCAACACCTAGTCAGGTTCTAGCTTGCACAGTCGCTCAGTCTTCCTTATATGAGCGCATCAGAGAGAGACAATATGATGATCCTTATTTACTTGCCCTTAAGGACACGGTGCGGCACGGTGATGCCAAACAGGTTGTTGTAGGGGAAGATGGAGTTCTATGAATGCAGGGTCATACTTGTGTGCCTAATATGGATGGGCCTCGTGAATTAATTCTTGAAGAGGCACGTAGTTCCAGGTATTCTATTCATCCAGGTACTACCAAAAATGTTTCAAGATTTGCAGCAATATTATTGGTGGAGGAGAATGAAAAAGGATATAGTTGCATATGTATCACGGTGTCTGAATTGTCAGCAAGTTAAGTACGAGCATCAGAGACCTGGTGGTTTGCTTCAGAAGTTAGAAATTCCTGAGTGAAAGTGGGAGCGTATCACTATGGATTTTGTTGTTGGACTCCCACAGACTCAGAGAAAATTTGACACAGTTTGGGTCATTGTGGACAGGTTGACCATGTCAGCACATTTCATTCCAGTGGCAGTTACCTATTTGTCAGAGAGGTTAGCTGAAATTTACATTCGTGAGATTGTCCGCCTTCACGATGTGACCGTGTCTATTATTTCATATCGAGGTACGCCATTTACTTCACACTTCTAGAGGGTTTTACAACGTGAGCTAGGCACGCGGGTTGAGTTGAGTATAACATTTTATCCATAGATAGACGGACATTCAGAACACACTATTCAGATAATGGAAGATATGCTTCGTGCTTATGTTATAGAGTTTGGAGGTTCTTGGGATCAATTCCTGCCACTTGAGGAGTTTGCTTATAATAATAGCTAACAGTCGAGTATTCAGATGGCTCCATATGAGTCATTACGTGGAAGGTGATGCCGTTCGCCAGTTGGATGGTTTGAACCGGGAGAGGCTCGACTGTTGGGTACCGATTTGGTACAGGATGCCTTGGATAAGGTCAAAGTTATTCAAGATCGACTTCGCACAGCTTAGTCTAGGCAAAAGCGTCATGCCAACCATAAAGCTCATGATATTGCATTCATGGTTGGAGAAAGAATATTGCTTCGGGTTTCACCTATGAAAGGTGTAATGAGGTTTGGAAGAAAGGGCAAGTTGAGCCCTAGGTATATTGGACCCTTGGAAATTCTTGAAATGGTGGGTGAAGTAGCCTACAGGCTTGCACTACCACCTAGATTATCAACAGTTCATCCAGTGTTCCACGTGTCTATGCTTTGGAAATATCATGGTGATCTGTCCCATTTGTTAGATTTCAGCTCAGTCCAGTTGGACAAGGATTTGACTTATGAGGAGGAGCTGGTAGCTATTCTAGCCCGGCAGGTCTGACAGTTGAGGTCTAAGAGTTATCCTTCAGTTCTGGTATTATGGAGTGGTCAACCGATAGAAGCATCTACCTTGGAGTCCAAGTCTAATATGCGGAGTAGATATCTACCTGAGTTCGATAGGTTTCGGCATCGAATGTAGAAGTTGGAAATTTCATAATAGACTAAAGTTTCTAGTGAGTTTGCACAAGACCTAACATCCAATGAGCATAACTCTCATGATACGAAGTGTTATATGGTGTATTACCTATCCAATGAAAGATATTTTGGCATTTATTTGCTAACGCTTTAAACCGTTCGTGATTTGGACATTCCTACAAAAAGTTATTGCCAAATTACCGAAGGCTGGCAAAATGCGATTCTGCGACCATTATGCGATCGCAAAAGTGATTATGCGACTGCAAACTAGTCGCAAAATGGACTAGAACAACTCAGTTCTAGGCACCGATTTTTGCAACCATTGTGCAGTCCGCATACCCATTATGCGGTTTATTATGCAGCCGCAGACCTTCTTTCGGAGGGTTAATTATTCTATTTTCATAACCCGGTCCCATTTTGATAAATAAGCTTTGGGGCTTATTTTGGGGTATTTTTCTGAGGGTTTTAGAGAGAGGTAAGAGCATTTTAGAGAGAGAAGGAGGGAACCTAACATTATAATCATCCAATCTTCAGGAATCAAGGAAACTAATCATAAGATCTTCATCTAAGAGGTAAGATTCAACCCCTAGTCTTCAATTTCTAGTTTGGGGTAAAAGATTGGTGATTGGGAATATGATTCTTGGGTGTAAGAGTATTATGTATATATGTTTGTACCAATAAGGTTTGTGGGAAGATTGTTGAGATCAAATAAGTAAAGATCGGGTTATGGAATGAAGAAAATCTTGTAGAAGAACTTTGTAACCAAGTTTGCACACCTAGTGTTTGATAAAATGCTCAAATGAGCTGAAACTATGAAAATATTCCTAATTATGGTTCACTTTTATTATGTTTCTAAATAGATTGAAGTTGCTAGAATATTCGGAACCTCATAGTAATGTAAGGAAGGCTCAAGAAAGATTGGAGTCGTGCGGAGGTCAATTCACGCGAGAAAGCTATTTTTGGAATATCGGCCTAAGTTCAAAAAGGTAAGTATCTTGCCTAACCTTGAGTGGGGGAATTACCCCTTAGGCATAGAGTCTTATATGGAAATTGTGTAATTAAAAATCATGTACACGAGGTGACGAGTACGTACTTAGTTTATATGTGCAAATTATATCGGTTGATATTCGTAGACTCCCTTATGTATTAAATTAAAAAATTGTTGGAACTTAGTAAATCCTTGATTTGTCATGCCTCATTCCTTGTTTGTCGAGTTTGTATTTTATATGATAATTTGGCGTGATTTCCATTTGACTTTTATGTGAACTCTGTGTTTGTTTGAGTTTCCATTTTTATGGAAGGTACTTTCATTATTGATTTTATCTACAGATAATTGAAATGGGAAATTTGATTAATAAGATGAATAAATATATTATTTTACGATGTTGTGATTTAAAAGAGGTGTTGTTCCTTATTGAATTACTTTTCAGTTCATGTTGTTAAAAACTTGGTACTGAATTATAAAGGCCGTAAATCATATTGAGACAAAGTGCAAATTGTGAAATATTATTCAGTAGAGTTGTTCACTCCCGAATATTTTGTTAAGATGTTTGCACATTATAATTAATTAAATAAATTTAAATTGAGGCGTTTATATATTTATCTAAAATTTGGATTAAAGAAGTTGTCCTATGATGAGTTATTCTCCCATCCTTATGATTGTTTTTGAGATTTTATATACATTGTATTGAGCCATGGACTATCTATTATGAAATTAATTGACTTTATTGTACCTTTGGAATGGTTGTGGTCTACGGGAAATTTGTAAATACAAGTTGATGATGATGTGTTGTTGTGATAATATTTTGTGTGAATTGTTGTATGATTTGAGTTAGTGTTATGCGGCGTATAATGGTGGCATCCCATTGTTGACATTATGCGGGCATAAGGGTGGCATTTCACTGTTGTTATATGTGTTGGGATATTATTTGGGCGGGGTGATAAGGGAGGCTATTAAACGGAGCGATAAGGGAGGCTATTAAAGGAGAGATAAGGGTGGCTATAGGAGCGATAAGGGTGGATATTGATATTGTCAGGGCTGAGGAATAAGGGAGGCTATTATAGGAGTGATAAGGGTGGCTATAGGAGATATAAGGGTGGGTATTGTCAGGGATGATATGTGATGATGCGGGGTTATTGTGTTGAAAATTTTCATGTGATGTTGTGATTTTTCTTGTGTTTATTTTTATACCTTGTGCAATTTTTCTTGTTGTTGGTAAATTGATAATAGTTTGATCTATGTTGAGCATGTGGTTATTGCCAAGCGGATTATGAAGTGAAATGTGGGCACAAGGTGCCGTGAGTAAATAATGATAATATTGGCACGTGAAGTGTCCGTGCAATTGTGATGTGAAATGTGGGCACAAAGTGCCGTGAGTAAATAATGATGATATTGGCACATGAATTGTCCATGCAGTTGTGATAGAAAATATAGGCACGAGGTACCGTGGTTAAATGGTGATGATATTTGGCACGTGAGTTGTCCGTGCTGTGTTTGATAGAGAAATTTGTGTGAGGTGCCGTGAAAATATGAAAGTGGGTCGAGACCCGTATTTTATGATTTTGAAATGCTGTGTCACATGGTGACTTTTATTCAAAAGAGATTTATTTGAAAGAATTATATTTGAAAGAGATTTATTTAAAAGATATTTATTTGAAAGTATTATATCCTGAAGATTTCTATTTGAAAAACATAGAAGCAAAAATTTATATTGGAAGGACTTGATTAATTGGTTGTACTTGTATTCATTATTTGTTGCACAATATTTATGGTGTTCTTGTCGCCCTGCTGTGTATATCACTAATTGATTATTTTTGCCATCATTGTTATTTATTTCCTATTATTATTGTATACTCCCTCCGTTTCAATTTATATGAACCCATTTGACTGTGCACGGAGTTTAAGAAAAGAGAGAAGACTTTTGAACTTATGGTGTAAAATGAGGCACATATATTTTGTGTGGCTATAAATCATCGCATAAATTGAAACGGAGGGAGTACTATATTGCACAGGTTATTAGACTAGTGAGTATCTCGACTGTACCTCGTCACTACTCCGCTGAGGTTAGTCTTGATACTTACTGGGTACCGACCGTGGTGTACTCATATTACACTTCTGCATATTTTTGTACAGAGTCAGGTATTGGAGCTATTGGACTCGGACATAGTTAAAGTGTGATCGTAAGGATTCAATGTAGAGCTGCTTGGTCATCGCAGTCCCTTGAAGTCTTTTTATTTTATTGTACTGTTAATTATTAATCAAATAGTATTGAGTATTCGATCCTTGAGATCATTTCATGTATTCAATTAGAGTTCGTGACTCAGTATTACCAGTCTTGGGAGGTTGTTATATTTGTAATTATTTTCAATGTTGGTTTATCTATTTAAAAACAATGGCTTGAATTGTTTTGAAATCGGCTTACCTAGTCTTAGAGACTAGGTACCATCATGGCACCTGAGGTGGAATTTTAGGTCGTGACACTGCCGTAGCATCCAGGTCCGCATCCGAAACCCAGAAATCTTGGCTTATAAATACAAAATCAGGGGAAGAGAGTATTTCGTGTATTTGGGGTTAGGGTTCTTGAGATGAAGAGACGATTTTGAGCTCAAATCAAGTCCAATCAACTAAGGTAAGTTGTTAATGATGTTTTGGGTTGATTCTTACTCAATATACATGAGTTATAACATCATTCTTACATCCAAATATTAGATTTCATCATCAAATCCTCAAAAATACAAAAATCACCAAAGTTGTATTTTTCAAGATTGATCTACTAGAGGTAATTCCAATGCTTCAAACTCGTTTATTATGAGTAGTTAAAAGTATTTGAAGTATTTGTTACAAGTTTTAATGGTTGAAAGATTGGATTATAAAACTCTAGTTCATGGCCTGAATAGTACTTTTAAGAAAATAAGATAGAAGATGAGTAGTAATTTTGGCAATGAAATTGATGAATACAATGAACCTATGGAGTTATTTGTTAGCAAAAGTTGGAAGTGATCAACTAAGTAATCACCCGAATTGTATATTTTGCAAGTGTTGATTATGGAAGACAATGAATAGTAACTTGGTGGCAATGGACAATTGATATAGTATCATTAATGACTTCGAATGGGTATTAAAACATAAGAATGAAGTTGAATGGTCTAGCATGTAAAACTATTTGGTGATTTGAGTTGTTTGAGGCTTGTAGACAACTTATGAGCCATATATGGATGTTGATCAATATCTTAGGTCATATTTTGATGTAATTAGGATATCTAATTGTAGATATCAACTTGTTGGTGATGTTGAGCATTTAAATCAACATTGGAATGATGGAGGAGGATTGAAAACTTGTGAATATTAATAAAGCTAAAGCGAGGTAACTTGATTAAAACTTACTCTTCTTGAGGGACTTCTCTAAAAGCATGTTTCAAGTTAATACTTAAGTTGTTTGCAAATGTGCTTTCGTGCTTGTGAGGACAAACAAGTACGGATGTCTCCATGTACTAGAATATTATGTTGCATATGTAGTGTCATGCCGTTTTATAAAATTTTATTTTAAACCTTGTTGGCAGAAAGACACTCAAGGTAAATGTTATAAATTTTCATCAAAACTTATGTATTGACAAGAGTATACATATTTGAGTGCTAAAGATAAGTTTTCATGGAAAGTATTTCTTTTGGAAATTGACGAACAGAATAGCACTTGTAGTATCTTTCAAAAATTGATGTTAAATTGCTAAAGTCTTTAGCATGTAAAAGGTTGTTTATTTAATTTTTGTTCAAATGATTTAGATTTACTATAAATGCTATGAGTTGATAAAAATAAATCCTTTGAAGCTACTATACTATGAATCTGTTTTTGAAGTATCATATATTTTGGGGAGTTTACTTGTGTTCACCGAGATTGACTTCGGATATATTGTGTTCGTTGTCATGAAACTACATGTGCCAGACGTAGATGGCCACTTTGTGGTATAGACTACGGCACAGTTCTCTCCCTCGAGAGAGTACTATTTTGTGCTATTATTAGCATGGCTGAGTCGATTCGTACGGCACTACGATGAGACGACTGGAGCAAGTAGGGTATATGATACTTGCCTCTATGTACATAACCTAGTTGACCTTCTTATATCAGTGATGGTATAGTATTCCCAGTGGAAGGTAAGGAGGATTTTCTTATGTTTAGGCCTTAGGAGAAGTGATTTCGATGACTTAAAGCAAATGGAATAATTTTGTATGATTTTATCCAAAATCTTGGATTGATGTAAATGTTTTAAAAGTTTATATTGTGGGTTATATTTCACTTGGTTATTATTTAAAATAACAAGTGTCATAAATTGATAAAATTTCTTATCGTTTACATCAAATATTGGTGCATTATTTTTATAAAGTTTGTCCCAAGAACTTAAGTTAGAGAGATTCTATGACACTTATTGAGTACCGTTGTGGTGTACTCTGCCCTTAGGCTCTCCCCTCCAGGGCCCTGCTTACTTTACATGTTTCAGGATGATATATGATACTATGATACGTGGCATGCGGTCAGGCTAGGATAACTCTCTTTCTGAGGTATTATGAAGCACCACTTTTATTTCGTGGTAGCTATCATGTTCTTCCTTATTTTATTTTGTTGGAATTACTCCAACCGTTGGTTCTATTCTTTGGTATAGAGGCTCCATAGGTAGTTGTGAAAAGTTATAGTAACGGAGTTGTACACGACATACATGAAAGTATATTTACTTTACTTAGTCTCATTGTTATTATCATAAAAGGCATCATGTGTGATTTTGAATTGGAAAATATTTTATCAAAAAACTTGAATATGTATATGATTTTCAAGGAGCTTCTGCAGTTAAATTGGTTTTCATGCATATGATTTGGGTGCATCACATGGTTTGGTTCGCTCGGGTCGGGTAGTGTACCGGGTGCCGGTCACGTGGTTTTGGGTCGTGACACCTTCACACCATTCTACTATTGTATTTGCACCGCAGATTAAGCTAGCGTTTGGACATAGATTTGGTTAAAACTTGAAAAAAGAGTATTTAAAGTTGTGTTGAAAAATAATTTTTGGAAGTTGAAGTTGTATCTAAACATGCATTCATGAACAAACAATATTTTTAAAAATTCTTTGAAAAAAAATAGCCAAAATCTATGTCCAACTGGGAGCTAATACTTGATAAGATTTCTTCACTTGCAATGTACAAAATCATATGAGCTTCAATGTACAAAGGAGGGTTGTTCTAGCAAATGGATTTTCTTTTTACTGCTTAACATAATGTAGCATCGAATAGTATCTTCACAACGAGACAAATCACATAAGAAACTAATGAAAAATTACTGGCGAAACTGTAAAAGATTACTTGGAAAAGTTATGTCACATGTTGAGTTACAATAAAGAAAAAACTCGCAACTGATTAATGTTGCTAACTTATAAGTCGTTTCCTCTTTTTCTACTCTAGGCATATGAGAGCTGAAATCCTGTGCCGAGGAGCAAACTTGTTTTTTTACATAAGCAATTACATCCATAGAAAAAATGGAAAAATAAATCTAATATACATGTTAGTATTGGACGGACTTGCTAGTAGTCAGTCAGACATTGAAGTGTGCATCAGTTGTTCTTGAGCTGAGTATTTCGTGTTACTACCTCAACGTTCGGTTTTGAAACTAAAGGTTATCCTACTTTCTAGCACCTTCACTTTCTTGAGCAGCTCATCTATGGTAACAGAAGCATCCTAACCAGAAAAAAAAGGGGAAAAATAGTTGAAGGTCTGCATAAAGTTGAACGGAAAACAAAAGGGGGGAGGCTAATTAGAAATAGCAAGAACATATCAATTTTACCTTTAATCTGCTCCTTAAACTCTCTTCTTCTTGTTGCCAATGTCTTCTTTCTTCTATAAGCATGAGAGCTAAATTGTCATGATTGTTGTCCAGGTCTGATATCCTCTTTTCTGCTGCCTTAAGCTGATATTATATGATTAGACAATTAAAGACTTAGTGTAATATAAGAGACCAAAACATCTACTATTTAGGATACGCAGTTCCTTATCAAAATATATATGCTGCTCACAATTATCACTTACTTTGCCTTCTAGAGTCTTATTCCTGTCTCTTTCATACTGCAAATCGCGCAATACTTGTTGTAAACTGCAGGAAGAAAACAGATGATCCACACGACTATTCTCCATAAATTTTGTAAGCAAAGAGTATCAATTGTCCAAGTTATTGAGAATCTACTGA
>AWOL01S0119499.1:2125-16912 GCA_000715115.1 Nicotiana otophora
ATAACAATAGCCGAGATTCCACGAATATGATGTCCACAACACATCTCATGATACATATAAGTCCTATTCAAACTCTTGAAATGCTTCCACGATGGAAGAAATGTGTAAAAACTCATAACCAACAGCCGAGTCAACAATTTATTGAGTTTCTGCTTCTGACAAGGACCATTATCTCATTCTGAACTGAATAGCAATATTTATTCTTTAATACACCTTATATAAATCTGATTGCGCTGATTTCAGGTCCAATAGTCTCGTCTCACCCAATATAAAATACACAGGAAATAAGCTGCCTCAAACCCTTACCAAGATCTCATATGACGCCAACAATGCACCAACATGCTATAAACTCGAATGTGATACATAAGGAAAAATGAACTCTGGAAAGAACTACTCAACCCGCTTAACTAATTTAACAACTGAAAAGAGGAAAAAGAAAAAAAATGTCATGAACCATTCTCAGAAAAATGCGGACAAAACACATAGGAATAGATATAAAGAACTGTGCGCAGAATCACGCTATTTCGGCGTGCAACCCAATTCACATATGATACCCGTTGCGGCGTGCCACCCGATCCGTGCTTAATAATCTAAGGAAAACACACATCGAACCGAAATTCTTATACTCACTAATGTCTGAATATCAACCATAAGCATGTCGAGTGCATAATGCAAATCTGGGGAGACGGGTAGCCTCATATGCTCTAAAACTTAAGCAAAACTAAGGTGCGATATATGATATGCATCTCGAGAGCCATCCTGCTCATATAATACTACAGATGTGCGAGACCTCAACACATTGTACAGATAACCAAGCCGTCTCACAGTCCACATGGCACAATAAAGTATCACCTGAAATAGCTGGCGACGAAATTAACATCCCACGCCCGAACATTCTTCCACAAGGAATGCTATGCTGAATGAACATACCTTGGTTGGTGTAGAGTACACATCCACATTTGGAATCATCAACGGACCTCAAACCGATTCTAATCGTACCATGCTTGGGTAAATAATCTCTCAAGGATCCACAATGACCATTTTTCTATGACACACAAGAACAACCATCCAATTCGAAGCAAACTTTCACAATTCTCAACCAACTGGATAGAGCGCCCTTTAGGCATAATTGCTCAAATTAGCGATAGTGCCACAATCTCCATACTTGGTCTCAATCCTTGATCAACAAAGTTACTACATGTCATATTTATACAATCGTCTAGTGGAATACGCTTCCACGACCTTCCGCACCAGATATCAAGTCTTCACATCCATACCACCGGCCATATTAATGTTGTAAAGCGAATCAAGGATCTGCAAATCAATACACAAAGTCTCTTACACATGACACCGATCTCAGGTGACACTGAAGACAATACCAGCTTGCTTTAAACCTCTAAATCCTTTTCTTCTCGTCCGAGCTTGTCAAATTCTTGTCAAAATTGAACCACAACCTTGATCCTCAACTCTCAATTCCCATGTCGTTCACTACACCTAGCATGCCAATACGCGAGGGTACAAGAATTTCATCATAACTCTTGAACCACTAATAGACCAAACACTTCATCACATAGCAACCGTTTGCTTAACTCAATTCAGGAGAACCATTGTGGTCTAAACCACCATAACTCTTTTGGGATCCATCTACACATAACAGACCATAATACTCGAATGCCTCCAATTAAAATCAATTACGGCGGTCGTCAAGCCTCTCACGCACCGCCACAAATTACATGTATAACTTAACACGTTGAAGGAACTGATCATTGCTGCTATCGTGCCAACTCAACCATTGCTAACTACTCTACTTCTTCTAATCTACTTTAGGCTTTCTTTAGAAATAACATTAGCTCCATTCAAATTATATCGAACTCAATCCACACTCGCCCCGGGTGACTGTATTTCAGAGGGCCACATTGTCTTAAAACCCACAAACCATCTCATACCATCCTTGTGCACACATTCGCATCTTCAACTGATACGCCCATTCCGATATTTTCTTTATGAATCCATAGAAATTTTTCTCCCATTAATCCAATACTACACCACAAACCGAAGATAACATAGAACACCCCAAAAACTTTTCATAATCTGCTGCAAAAAGCTCGATACTTAACCATACTATAGGCTCCAAATCCTTAGGCACCGCACTTTAACGTTTTGAATCCACTAGGACTATTGTTGAGAGTCACCCATTCCTACCTGGTCCCGAATATAATCAACTACAAGGCTATGCTAGCAATTGAACACTCTCTAAAATAAGCACCTGGTCAAATCACCTTCCTTGTACATCACATCAACACACAACATAGACTCTGAGTCTTCCCAAAGCCTGAACATGAATCGATAAGACCACATATGGCACACATTCCCTAAATTCTTTGCTCCAATTACCACTGATGTTTTTTTTCCTAAGTTGAAATGACCCACCAATACATTGATAACCAAAAACCTCACAAATAGACAACCATGCAATCCAATTGTAAATGGGGAGGGGGGGAGGGGGCTGTCCCACTTAGCTTGAAGCTACAATTACATAACTCTAGAACCCACCAAGACTCCTTATCCCCCATTGACACAAATCTCGCATAATCGACCCACCTATTTCCTCGAAATCCTTATGTCAAACATTTCATGAACATTCTGAATCACTAGCCACATTCACATACTTGCCCTATTACTGGATAGTCAGCAAAATTCTCCGTAGAAGCTCCATCGACACCCCGTAACCGCTAATCTGCTTACGGGAGATATCACCCCTGTGGAAATTCCATGTTGACATCCTCCAACAATGTTGCACCGAGTACTATTGCCACAAAACCAATAAACCATCCCGAGCTCGTGGTCGTTCACTAGTTGTACAAGTTTATTTACTCCCCGTTGACACCAACTACAGGTGCGACGATACATCCCAACCCGAAGTCATGTTGCATTCTCTTCATATCAGGAAAAATCAATTCTGTTCAATCCAATCTTCCCCCAACATAATAGCCAATATTACAACTTAAGTCCGTAGACCTAGTCATTGTCCATCATGAATCCCAAATCACTCCAAACTTTCCTCAAGACGTGTAATTATCCTACCATGTAACCCATATGCTACCTTGTCACTCTCCCAATTTGGTTAGCCCATCTCCTTTAATCAACTACTCGACTTATGTTTCTCACACTTGGCCTTCTAGGAATCTAACCACCACAAGATACTTTCCACATGTGCTTCCTCATCCTTCGCTGCCCAGTTGCTTCCTTAACTCAAAATCCATCTCTGTAGCACTTGAACCAATAGATTGTTACCAACTTTAAACCTTTCTGAGGATCGTCTTTTTTGAGCCATCAACACTGGGAACACCGATTCGATCCTGAACCACTTCACACCGCGATATCTGACAACTGCTTCCCCTACACCAATTCCTAAAACCCCGCCGTGAAGGCAAGTTAAAGGAAACCATAACACCGGAAAACCTTAACAGATTTAGTCAAGGCGATGACACCACATCACAATTGAGAACTTTGCCACGCTCGAAAATATCAAGCTTCATTACTCCATCAACCCCAAACCTGAACATTCATAGTACGATTACCTTTTCTTTGCTGGGAATAAAACATTGAACCTCTGAATCATCTTTTGAGAAAAACCTTCTTTCAAGTCGTTTACCGTCCTGACACATACACAGGCATTCTACCATTACATAAACACTGTACGATAACATCACACGAATCGTCATAACAATCAATGCCAAATCTCAAAACCTTAGGTAGTACTGATACTGAACTAAAACGATAGAGCGTCCTTCTGCAAGGCGACAACAATAGCCCAATTAATTACGCAGGGAGAAGCATCCTGCAATACATCTGTAGTACTATTAAAAATTTCCTCGATCCCCAATTTATAACAAGCTTTTAACGTTTCATAATATTGAATAGGAAGGAAATTAAGGCATAAGCCTCAAAGGAAGCAAAAAGGTAAGTATTTCTAATAGCCATGTAGCCTCTCGAAGATAAGCATGTACGTCTCCGTACCGATCCGCAAGACTCTACTAGACTCGCTCATGACTCGTGAGACCTAAGTGAACCTAGTGCTCTGATACCATGTTGTCACGATCCAAAAATCTATTAAAGGTCGTGATGGCGCTGGACATCGCTGTCAGGCAAGACAACAATACATACTTTACTTAATTATCCATTTTAGTATTTTTGAAATCAAAATTTCTTTAATAAAATAGTAAAGATAGAACTCATAGAGTAAATGATAAATATTTTTAGCAACTAAATTTCTAAATAATTCATAACCATTTCCAAAATCTGGTGTCACAAGTGCATGAGCCATTTACTAGGAAGTTAACATAAAATACAACATCTGTCCGGAATACAAATTAGACAGGAAAAATATAAATAACTCTGAAGGAGACTTCGTGGGCTGCGGATTGTAATATAGAATGCAGCTCACCTAAGTCCCCGCATTTTATCCCCACCTCTGCACCCACAAGGCCGCTAGACATATCTGTACATGCATAATAAAAATGTGCAGCAAGTGTAGCATGAGTACGTAAACAACGTGTAACCAGTAAGTATCAAGCCTAACATCAAAGAGGTAGTGACGAGAGGTCGACTTTGACACTCATTAAGGGACAATAATATTAATAATAATAAAATAACAATAGCAATATTTAAATCGACATGATTTATAGAATTAACAGTAATGTTTCTTCAACCAACAGAAATAATTAAATTCCTTCAAATGCGACAATTTCGAATTTATTAATTAACTTCACAAGCTGCAATAACATATTAAAGTACAATGTGTTTATTATTATTAGGCATGATTTTTGCCGAGGTCGTACGACCCGATCCAGAGTGTCGTGTACACTGCCGAGGGACGTGCGGCGCGATCCATAGATGCATCTATACTGCCGAGGCGTTCGGCCCACTCCACAAGAAATGAAGACAGTTTCTATCTACCTCCGGAATGAGAGTATATTTATTATAAGATTAATTCGAGAGTATGAACAATTTCCTTTAGTAATTAATTAAATTAAACAGGAATTAAGCATATGAGATTTCCATCTTCTACTATCTTTCCCTAATAATTTACAATATATATCAATAATTTAATTAAATAAAGGATATATTTACACAAGTAATTCATGATTTGAATCCTAAACAACCCGGACTTTAACATTAATAATAGCTACGCACAGACTCTCGTCACCTTCTGCGTACGTAGCCACCACAATTAGCAATGATTATTAATTCAATTACTTATGGGGTCATTTCCCCCTCATGAGATTAGACAAGAGACTTACCTCGTTCCGAAGCTCCGTAGCTGGCTCCAACGCCACTTTAATACCTCAAACCGATGCTTGTCGATCCAAAACTATGCAAACAATGTGCAAAATTAATCAAAATGTGTTATAATACCCATCGTTAATTAGTTTCAACAAATGTCAAATTCCACTCAAAAGTTGGCAGTGGAACCCACATATCAAAACCCGACGAAACTCATAAAATCCAACAACTCATTCACTTACGAGTTCAACCATACTAATTGCGCTCAAATCCGACTCCGAATCAGCATTCCAAACTTGAAAATACATTTTTATGAATTTATAGAAATTTGCTTCGATTTCTCTTGAAGATTCGATAGTCATACACCAAAAATGAAGATTAATTCAAGAAATATAATTACAAGGGAGTCAAGAATACTTACCCCAAGTTGTTTGAAAAATTTCCTCTCCAAAGTCGCCCAATCCGAGCTCCAAAATCCGAAAATGGGTGAAAATCACGAAATCCTGAATTTAAGCTTCTGTCCCTTGCGATTTCCGCATCTGTGGACAAGAAGTCGCACCTGTAAATCAAATTTCGCACCTGCGCTGCCTGGCTTCCTCACCATTTTCCTCTTTTGCGCCCACCTTTCACACATGCGACATTGTAGATGTAGATAAATGCTTTTCACTGGCAAGCACTGCCCAGTTCCACTCTCAGATGCATCTGCGACCGGATGTGTGTACATGCAGCTTCGCACCTGCGATCAAAAGCTTTGCAGGTGCGATCAAACCAGTAAGCAGTAGTTCCAGCATTTCTTTAAGTCCGTATTTGATCCGTTAACCCTCCGAAACTCAACCGAGCCACTCGGACCTCAACCAAATATACCAACAAGTCGTAACACATACCATGGATCTACTCGAGGACTCAAATCACATCAAACAACCTCAAACCGACAAATCGCACCTCAAATCAAATCTATGAACTTTGAACTTTCAAATTCTATATCTTGTGCCGAAACACATCAAATCAATCCGGAATGACTTCAAATTTTGCACACAAGTCACATATCACATTACGGACCTATTCCAAATTTTGGAATCAGATTCCGAACTCGATATGAAAAAGTCCACTCCCGGTCAAACTTCTTAAACACCTTAAAATTTCTAGCTTTCGCCAAATGACTCCGAAATGACCTACGGACCTCAAATTAACATCCGAACGTGCTCCTAAGTCCAGAATCACAATACGAAGCTATTCTCATGCTCGGAATCCCAAACGGACAATGATAACATTAAAATACACTTCAACTCAAATTTATGAAATCCTTCCAAAAATGCCAACTTCCATAATAGGCGCTGAAACGCTCCTGGGTCATCCGAAACCCGATCCAATGATACCCCCAAGTCCAAATTCATCATACAAACCTGTTGGAACCGTCAAATCCCAATTCTGATTTGGTTTCTTAAACAATATTGACCGAAGTCAAACTCTCCCTTTTTAAAACCAACTGAGGAACCAAGTGCTCCGATTTCACCCCCAACACTTTCAAGTCCCGAATCAACCATCCCTGCAAGTCATAAATTAGTAAAAGTACATACGGGGAGTCTTACTTAGGGGAACAAGGTTCTAATAGTCAAAACAACCAGTTGGGTCATTACAAAGTTAGAAAAATTTGGTCATAATTTTTTTTAAAAAAAACACTTACATCGAACCACTTCGAAAATGTTAGTAAAAATTGGGTATCCAACTCCGCTCTAGTTTTCCTAAAGTCTATCCACAATGCAAACAAGCCTTCGAAATGATGTATCAAGTACCAACCAGGCATGCGGCTTGTTCTTTTAGGTTTAAATCCTGGTGGAGAAGGTGTCTAGACCTGACTTACTCGGGCAGACAACCCAAGCCGAGAAGCATCAACGTGCCAGCCGTAGAACGGTTCCGGCTTTACTGGTGGTTCTCCACGCCTAAACATGTGTGATTAAATCCTTCACCAGGAGCAGGTTTGCACACTGGCATTATCTGAGACAGCAAAATTTTGTGGAGCTAGTCAACACACACAACACTATTACTTATCAGAAAACTCAGATGGGGTGCGAGAAAAGACAGTTTATATATACAATTCAAATATTATCAAAGCAGTAAATGAGCGACAATTAGCACATTAGGCTCACATACACACTAATATCCAAAAATAATAAAAGCCAAAAATTAATCAATGTACAAGCTCGACTTCTTATAGTCTCCAGCAGAGTCGCAAGAGCTGTCACACCCCTCTTCTACCCGCAAAATAATATTATGTAGATTAAAGGGCCTTTTCAATTAAAGTGACAAAATTGAGTAGGGATTATTTTATCTATAGAGTCGCCACTTATAATTAATTTTGTTGATGTTCCAAGTCACATTTTATTTAAATCCCTAGTCAAAGAAAGATTTGACTATATTATTATTGGTCTGCGAAAATAAATTCTGGGTAAGGAATTCTATTGACCGGAAAAAAAGTGTAAGGCATTCTTCGAGTCCCGTGATTCTAGCACGGTCGCTTTTATTGACTAAAAATTGGCTTGAAGTATTTTTGGATAGAGTGTGTATTATTTGCCTTAAGTTACTATTATCTAGTACCGCTTAATAATTAATAATTTTGGCCTAGGAGCGCGCAAGCACACAAGGTCCTTATTTGATTATATGTACTAAAACAAGGAACGTGTCGGTACACATGGTTTAAATATAATTAATATTGAAGAGTCAACGAGCGGGAATGCACACATGACTACTTTATTAAAAACAAATATCGACCAAGGATTGTTTATGAACACATGGTCTACATCTCAAACGTGCCTAAAATTGTCTATCGCTTAAATTAGTTAAATGTGATTAACTTATTTAAAAGAAAAATCAAATTATTAAAAACATTATGCCTAAATTGAAATGTAAAAAGTTGGCCAACTCATTATTTAAATATGAGTCAGCTTAGTTTATTGGGTTTGGCATGGGGATGGTCCAACTTGTTTAAGAAATGGGCTAGCCAGCCTTTAGTGTTTTGGGCTTGTCAAATATAAGTTCATTAAAATTACTCAATTAGATAAAGACCTCCCAGTCAGTAAGACTAAAAGATTATTCTATCAATTCAAGATTTGACAAACTTAAAATATACAAAACAACAACAAAAATAAAATAATTAAAGGAAAAATAAAACATAACAGACTTAAATTAATGATATGGTTTAGAATCAATCAATCAATATTTTAAAACCCACTTTCATTCCCAAAATAATCAACAAATTTTTTTTTCTATCGTCACCTCTTCTTCTTCTTTTTATTTTATTTTTTTATTTTAAATAATATAAAGTTTAGATAAAATGTCATGAGTTAACTTATATTATCAACAAAATCTCGGCGAGACATTTCCCAAGTATCTTCTAGTTTAAACTAGACCCAACTGATGACCATCCTGATAAACTTTTCTTTAAACTCAAAGATCATGAATAGAAATAAAATAATCACAAACTCTATGATATGACATGAGAATTTGTTAATTTTCTTCTTTCTTTTTTATTATAAAAAATCTAAACATTCAAACAAATCATCTTAGAACTTAATTTTTTTTAAATAGCTTTCTTAAACAAATTCAAAAACTTGAGCTTCCACTTAAAAGAAATTGAGATCTAAGTAAACGACTAAAACTTAAAACTAAAACCTTATTTTAAATCACAAACAAACACATAAGCCTCATGAAACTTTAGTTAAAACCTTAGCTAAAGGCGAAAAGAAACAGAGAGGCATTTGAACTTGGCAGAACTAACATCACAATCATTCAAAACTAACTTAATATAACCAAAACCATCTGATATGAGCTTAAAACTTGTCATATATTTCTGTTAAAGTAGCTAAATCATCTTAAAACAAGCTAATATAATCATCAAAAATATTCAGGCATTTTTATTTCATTCATGAACATTTAAACTACATAATGAGTTCAAAATTTTACCTAGAATTTCAGCAGTGAAAATGTTGAGTCCAACAGTAGGACAACGAACCCAGCAAAGCAAACTCGAACCAGCAGCAAAAGACCAATGGAAACTCAGAAGACCGAATCCAAATACTCCCAGCAAAACAGAAAGAAAAGATACTTGAAAGACCTATATGTTTTGGAGACGTTTCGCTAAAACAAAGAACTGCAGAGAGCCTTCTTTTTAATCCCTTCCCTACTCTCAAGTTTCAGCTTTGATGTGTTCAACTAATCCTTTTTCTCTCAAGTTGTGTGTTTTCTTAGAGTATACAGATGATGTAAAGTGTAAGATAGAGTGTGTGTTTCTTTTTCAATGAGTAAGGATTTGTATTCTAAGTGTGAGAGAGTCCCCTTTATAGGAAAAGAGCAGCCCTTTAAATAGGCAAATAAAGTCAGGTTTTTTGGAAAGATTTTGGTTCACCAAAAGTCTGTCCAAAAGACTGACTTTGTGTGCTAAACACTATTCAAAATATGTCCAAAAGGTGAAAGGACAACCTGAAAATCTGCTGTGTCAGAAGCAAGGAGAGAGAAACAAAAGTTATTTCAGCCACCCTACTAGTAAAACGTAGGCTACTATTACCATATTTTGTGATTAAAATAACCTAGACTTCAAATTTTAACCATCAACACAAAACTACTTGCTCAACACAAATCAAACTTAAACAACTATAGACTGACAGAGCATAAACGAGACTAAAAATGTAATCGAACTACGTATACAAACCAACTTGATTGGAATGAATTCGATTTGTGCAAACTAATGACTAAACAAAAAATTAAATTCAAAAAATAAATGCTCAAAATAGATTGAGCATCGTTAATAATCGAACAATGACTAACAACAACTAAATAATCGACTAACTACGTGAACGATTTAACTATTATACTAAAGATCATGTTTAAGTCAATAACAATCTAACAAATAACTAAACTAAATAGAGATAACTAATTAAATAAACCTAACTTAAAACTCTAATTAACAAGAAACAACCAAAATAGAAAAATCAAAAATCAGAAACTAATCTACTAAAACAAATCTGAGAAGTGACTGTCCGACCCCGAAATATAAGTTCCCTTTTAGCAAACGCCCCAAAACAAGTAAGTTTTGGCATCATACTAGAAGGGAACATGAGTCTTTGGGTCGAGTCGGCTAAAGAAAAATGAGGCAGTGGTGACCATGGGGTGGTCGCGACAACGGGGGGTGATTGGACGGTGGTGGTGCGATTTTTGGAGGGTGAAATAGGTAAGAAAGGATTAGGTCTCGCAGAGCTCTATTTATTTATGTATATGTTGTAGGGTGATAGTGGTCGGAGTTTCTTTGATTTTGGGAAAATAGGCGGCGGATGGGGTTTCTTAGATCTAAAAATCGTGGAATTTGAGCGGGTTTTGAGGGATTTGGGTTGGAGATTTGGAAATAGGGGATTGAGGTGATTGTATGGTGCGATTTTGGGGCGGATTGGAGGCGGCCGCTGATGGGCGATTTCCGGTGGTGGAGCAGGGTGTCAGAATAGAGAGAGGGTGAAGAGAGAAAGAGGAGAGAAGAAGGTAAGGCAAAACTGGGGGGCAAAATTTGAAAATTTGGGTTTTAAATATTAGAAGAGAGATTGAATGGTGGCCATTGGATCAAGAGGGTCATGGATGGATGGGATTGGATCTTTGATTCATTAAACAAAACGACGTAGTTTTATTATGAAACTACGTCATTTTGATCAGGGTCTTGGCAAGCCAACAATTGGATTGGATTGGCCGTATTGGGCTAAAACAATTGGGCCTGATTTGTGCATAACTCCACTGAAAATGGCATTAATCCAAACCTTTAAACCTCTTAGTAAATTAATTAATAATCTATTGCTAAATTCTATAAACACACACAATAAACCTAAAAACAATATAAGGTAGGAGAAATGAAAAGAGCAAAAATAAGATATTTACAAGTGTTCTGTGCAGAAGTCTCGTACCTGCAGACTCTGTGTCGCATTTGCGATGCCGCACCTATGGAATTACAATCGCAGGTGTGGATTCCACTTAGCATCTCAGGCTCCGGTCCTGCGGCTATGCAACCGCATCTGCGACTTTCGCAGATGTGGAAATGCATCGCACCTGCGGCTCCCCATCGCACCTGCGCCCAGCTGCCCACATTTGCGACTCTCGCAGGTGCGGGAAAATATTCGCACCTGCGGTTCCTGCCCAGCTCCTTCTTGGCCACATCTGCGGCTCCTCCTTCGCTTCTGCGGGTTCGCACCTGCTGTTCCCACTCCACATGTGTGGTTACACCAGTAGCAGCAGCACCCCATCTGCAAATTCCTAACTCCAATCAAGCCGCTAACCACCCAAAATCACCTCGGGACCTCAACCAAACATACCAACAAGTCCTATAACCCGATACGAACTTAGTCGATTCCTCAAACCACCTCAAATACCATCAAAAACACCGATTACACCCGGATTCAAGCCTAAAGAACTTTGAAATTTCCAAATTCTACAAGCGATGCGGAAACCTATCAAATCATGTCCGATTGACCTCAAATTTTGCACACAAGTCATAATAACCATTATGGACTTACTCCAACTTCCGGAATCAGAATCCGACCCCGATATAAAAATTTCCACTACCCGTTAAAATCTCCAAAAAATCAACTTTCGTCATTTCAAGCCTAAATAAGCTACAGACCTCCAAAACACAAACCAGACGCGCTCCTAAGTCCAAAATCACCCAACAGAGCTAACAGAACCGACGAAACTCCATTCCGGAGTCGTCTTCGCACAGTTCTCACTAGGGTCAAAATCCTAAGACTTAAGCTCCCGTTTTAGGGATTAAGTATCCCAAAACACTCCGAAACGAAAAATAAAACTTTTTGACAAGTCACATAAGCAGAAAACAGTACGGGGAAAATATTAAGTAGGGGATCGGGGCTATAAATCTCAAGATGACCGGCCGGGTCATCAGAACTTCAAGGAGGGATTTTCATCAAGCCACACGAGGTAAGTGATTTCCATCTATTACAAGTTAAATACATGGTTTGTATATGGTTTTAGGCATGAAAATTAGTAGAAATTGAGATTTTGAAGGAAAAATCTAGAATTTGGTATTTTTGGATTTTGACTACGAAATTGGAAATGAAATTGAGAACAAATTATATATTTGAGTTCGTGGTGTTATGGGTAAAATTTATCTTCAAAAAGTTTTAGAATCCGGGCACATGGGCCCGAGGGTTGAGTTTATCGACTTTTCGAGTGGGAGTTGGAAATTATTATAAATTAATTTATTATGGGTATTAGAATATATTTTGATTGGTTTGCACATTATTTGCATAGTTTTGGATTTACAAGCGTTGGTTTGAGGTGTTAAAGTGGCATTGGGGACGACATTGTAAGCCGAAATTTACCCCATAAGTGATTCAAATTATTATCTGTTGCTAATTGTGGGGGCTATGTACGTATGAGGTGATGAGAGTCCGTGCGTAGCTACTAATTATGCTTATGTGTGGGTAGTTTAGGACCCAAATCATGAATTACTTGTAATGATTGCATACTTTGTTAATTGAAGTACATGAATCATATTGGAAATTATTTGAGGAAATAGTAAAAGACCGAAATTTCACATACTTGAACATTTGTGCGAGTTACTCGACCATTAATAGCAATTGTACATCCTTACGTGTTATCCTCATGAACGCTTCTCATTCCGAAGGTTCATAAATTATCCTCCTTTCTTGTGGAGCGAGCCGAATGCCTCAGCAGTATAGATGTATCCATGGATCGTGCCGCACGTCCTTCGGCAGTGTACATATTATTTTGGATTGGGCCGAACGACCTCGGCAATATCATGCATTATATCGCTAGTAGTTCGAATATTCCTGAGAAAAATCTTTCCAGTGATGCCCGACTCTTTATATGGTATTTCTTATTTATTTGATATTGGTACTTGACATTTACGAGATGCTAATGTAGAATACGAGATTTGGAAATTTATACTTTAAAAAGAAATATTTGGAAGATTATGTAACTTACAGATTTACCCCACTATTTCCGTATGCTTCATATCTGCTCGTGTTTTTATTATATTGCCTTATTGGACCTTTAGTAAGTGTCGATGTCGACCTCTCGTCACTACTTCTTCGAGGTTAGACTTGATACTTACTTTGTATGCATTGATTTACGTACTCATGCTACACTTGCTGCACATTTTGTGCAGGTATATATATTTCTAGTGGTCTTTTGGGCATAGAGTCACGACTAATGTGGGGAATTGTGGTGAGCTGCTGTCACGACCCAAAATCTCACCTGTCGTGATGGCGCCTATCTCAATACTAGGCAAGCCAGAAATCCCAATAAACCACCATTTCTTTTAAATTTGAAAATGAAATAATTAATTCAGCGGAAGAAATCTCAAATTTTCAAATATATCACTCCCAAAACCCGGTGTCACTGAGTACATAAGCATCTAATATGAATACAAATCTGGAAAAGTACAACCTGCAATAGTCTAAGACCGAAATACAGTAATACAGAGATAGGGAACTAGAGACAAGGTCTGCGAAACACGGCAGCTACCCCTGAATCTCTAGAAAATCAACTGTACGGAAGCATCAACACCCGTTATGTCCGTGAACACCTGGATCTGCACACAACGTGCAGGGTGTAGTATGAGTACAACCAACTCAGTAAGTAACAATAATAACTAAGGAACTGAAGATAATGATGAGCTACACAGTCATAGTTCACTTTCAGTAGTTCCAGGAAAGAATAGAAATGCTTTCAAATTCGGCACTTTAAGTCAAATCAATTTTATACAGTTCAATTTCAAGTAATCTAGATATAAATTCTTTTAGATATTTCCCAACAATGATAGATAGCAACCAAGTGCAACAACAAATGCAAAGCAAGTATAGCCTCTCATGCAACAGTCACTCAGCTCATCACAACAGCTCAATCACTCAACTCTCAGCCCTCAACACTCACACCCAATGGTTACCCATGCTCACTGGGGGTGTGTACAGACTCCGGAAGGGCTCCTACAGCCCAAGCGCCATAATCTGCACAGACAACTCACGTGTTGCACGGACAACTCACATGCTATAATATCCTGCACGGACAACTCATGTGCCATAATATCCTTACCTCACCAACAGGCCCTTGGCNAATGATGAGCTACACAGTCATAGTTCACTTTCAGTAGTTCCAGGAAAGAATAGAAATGCTTTCAAATTCGGCACTTTAAGTCAAATCAATTTTATACAGTTCAATTTCAAGTAATCTAGATATAAATTCTTTTAGATATTTCCCAACAATGATAGATAGCAACCAAGTGCAACAACAAATGCAAAGCAAGTATAGCCTCTCATGCAACAGTCACTCAGCTCATCACAACAGCTCAATCACTCAACTCTCAGCCCTCAACACTCACACCCAATGGTTACCCATGCTCACTGGGGGTGTGTACAGACTCCGGAAGGGCTCCTACAGCCCAAGCGCCATAATCTGCACAGACAACTCACGTGTTGCACGGACAACTCACAT
>AWOL01S0119513.1:0-11263 GCA_000715115.1 Nicotiana otophora
ATTAGTCTTTCTCCTCTGCAAAGCTATCGAAGAAGAGGAATAGAAAGGTTCATAATAAGCTTTTTCCCGGAAACAACCTTATTTTCTGTATCTGCTTCGTCGAAGTCGGAAAGAGATCCTTTTTTATTGGTAAGCCATTACTGCTTGAATGAATACCTTCATTTCGGTTAGCTTTGCTTGACTAATCGATGGAAAACCTATCTTTCTACTCTTTATTTCTCGTCTGAAGGCACAGGCAGGACTATGATCAATCTATGTGAACTACTCGATATCTTGATGGAATCACTACTAAGACAAATTCTATAGGAGATCGGGAATTGTTTCCTTTACTTCTTATGCCAACCCTTATCTTCAAAGCCTTATCTGACCTTGAAACCTAGCGCACAATGTTGAGTTCTATTCGAATGTCGTTAAAGCGCTAACTATTACATAAATAATTATGACTTTAGAGCGCAAGTCAAACTCAAGATAGGCGAGAAATCATGCGCACATAGTCCAGCGGTTTGCTGTGCTATGTGATCTTATTCTTCTCCAAGACCCGATGCTTCATCTGCTTCTTTAGTTTAGTACGACGTCTTTCATGCTATTGCGTGAAACATTCATTTTGTCTACCATTTCTATCTATGCTATCTTGAAAGGTATGGCTGCTCTCTTCTTTCCTGCTGAACCTCCTTCCCCATACAGGCTTCACAGCCATCCCTACTTGTATTTTTCAAAAATGTCTGGTAGGGGCTGCCAAGCTTGACTAATAAAATAGAGGTCCCCGTATAAGGAGAATGCATGCCGTGTGCCACCTTGGTAGAACAAACAAGGGTTCTGTGTACCAACGATGTACGAATCATAGTCAAAAATATTACTAACTTTATTAATTGCAATGCGACTTTGCTATAAAGTTTATTATACTAAAAAAGTATATTATAAAGGAGAAGTCTTCTTTGTATTCCTAATTTTTACTATGAATATTCCTATCCTTTCAGTGCTAATATGTTCATTAGTGTGAGTCTTATTCTACTAAAAGCATAGGAAAGGAAGAGTCAACTCTTATGTTGCAAGGTTCCNGGACTTTATTTAAATCTTATTTTTTTTTTCTGTTTTAGGAATTATTCCCTGGCCTTTCCATGGGACCATGCCTTGGATTTCAATCCGCGATCATCCCTTAGGGTTAGTTCATTCTCTTGGTTACTTGATCTCTTGCTTAGTTTATTCCATTTACTGCCCCTCTTTTGCTTGATGAAAAACATCCTGGCAAAGGCCTTGCATATTAGTCAAAAAAGGGGACACTCATCGGTCCTATGGCTCTTTGACTGGTGTGCCTGAAAATGTTATTAATAAATGGGCTTTTGAAACTCGATTTGTCGCAACAATCTGTCTCTGCCTTTTTAGGTAGGGATCACCTCGGCAGTAGATGCAGTTATGATCCAACATTGTTGCTCGGTATTGACCTAAGGTTCAATGATTTATCTTCTGCGCTAAGGCTAGCATCTCATCCCATCTTTCATCTTACTGCTTTGAGCTCTCTTCGGGAAAGTGTCAAAGTCTAACCTGCTGCTCCTTGATTTCATATAAAAAACGGAGTGCCTTCTGCTCTTTTTGCTCTTCTCTTTCTGTGTTTATTGATTTCCCATCCACTCACATTTTCTTTATCGAATCTTTCTAGGCAGATAGGACAATTCTTGCTTGCTCTTAGCCTTGGCTGCTTAGAGACATTCCTTTAGTTCGTCTTAGNAGATAGGCGAGAAATCATGCGCACATAGTCCAGCGGTTTGCTGTGCTATGTGATCTTATTCTTCTCCAAGACCCGATGCTTCATCTGCTTCTTTAGTTTAGTACGACGTCTTTCATGCTATTGCGTGAAANTGAGACAAAGGCGAATCCCTTTTACTGTATACGGTCAAGCTAGCTTGGCTGGTACATAAAGCATATCGGCATATTGCTTATTCGGTGTGGTACACATATCTTTCAATGTAAATCAAGTAAGAGAATTCATTCCCACTGTTTGAGGAAAACGTGAAGAATTGCCATTTTATCAGCTTGTACATCCCGTTGCGTTGAAGTCCCTGAATAAAGAGGCTATACTAAGTCAGTAGGGCATTGGACAACCCCTACTACCTAAGGTCAAGGCCATGCTACGCCATTCTAGAACCTTCTATAGAATGCTAGCTTCTTGTAGCTTGTATGGAAGCCCCTTTGGCCGACCTAGGCAGCTTCCTAGGACTCTCGTCAGTCCTCTACGATGCCACCACTCCTTTGTGCTTCCATGGCCTCTAGTGTTCTTGGCATTGTCTTGGCCACTCTTNACTTGTATTTTTCAAAAATGTCTGGTAGGGGCTGCCAAGCTTGACTAATAAAATAGAGGTCCCCGTATAAGGAGAATGCATGCCGTGTGCCACCTTGGTAGAACAAACAAGGGTTCTGTGTACCAACGATGTACGAATCATAGTCAAAAATATTACTAACTTTATTAATTGCAATGCGACTTTGCTATAAAGTTTATTATACTAAAAAAGTATATTATAAAGGAGAAGTCTTCTTTGTATTCCTAATTTTTACTATGAATATTCCTANAATTGTGAACATGTTCCATGCCACCCATACTCACCTCGGCATAGTCGGGCATAGGGCCACAGACATAAGTCGCGCTCCTGTCGGCTATCTTTGATTGTCTTGGTCGGAAAATGGGGGTTTTTTGAGCGGGTTGTGACACTCTCCCCCACATATTGTTGCAAAGTCCTCGGCGCAAGTACTCCCCAAGTATGCTTAGACTTGGCCTCGAAATTGCCACAACAAGTCTCTTTCTTTCTTCCAAGTAGCTTCTCTCGCCATCAACCTCTTCCATACGACCAACTACACCGTGCTTGGCTTATTGCCACTTGAACGGACGACCCTCTTATCAATGATGGATTCAATGTCCTTGTCATATGATTAGGTTATGGCCATAGGTGTACGCAATGACAACCCTCGGCTTGGATCATCCTTGTCTTCATGATAAGGTTTGAGAAGACTTGCATGGAAGATTTTATGTAGATGCTCCACGTGCTCCTCCAGGATGTTACTATAAATGACTATGTCATCCAAGTATACCACCATGAACGCATCAAGGTATGGCTGGAAAATCTTATTCATAAGAGTGAAAAACATGGCTGGTGCATTAGTTAACCCGAACGGCATCACGAGCCACTCGAATGCTCCATACCTTGTTACGCACGTGGTCTTAGGCTCATCTCCTTCGGCTATGAACACCTGGTAGTATCCTTTGCGCAAATCTACCTTCGTGAAGAACTTGGTCTTCCCCAATCTATTGAACAAGTCGGCGATCAAGAGAATATGGTATTTGTTCTTCACAGTTATCTTGTTTAGTATGTGATAGTCGATGCACAGTCGCAATGATCCATCATGCTTCTTTTGGAAGCCAAAAGGTGCTTTGGATGGTCGAATCTACCCAGACTCAAGTAAGTCTTTGAGATGCTTCCGTAACTCTTCTAATTCCGAGGGTGCCATTCGATATGCTACAAAGGCAAGTGGTTTCGTACCAGGTTTCAACTCAATTTGATGGTCTATCTCCCGCCTCGGTAGTAGACGGATGGGCAACTCATCCCGCATGATGCCTTTGTTCTCCTCCAAGATTTTTTTGATGCACTCGGGCATATCTTCCGTGCCATTATCTTCGGAGGTTTCTTCAATGTCATGCATGGAAGCCATCTATGATGGCTCACCCTTCTTTAGTCCTTTGACAAGTTGCATCGCGGACAATTGTGGGTGTGGCGAGGTAGCGGGCATGGTTGTAGTGGATACACTACATGATGATCCTTCTCCCACGAAGCATATGGTTTTGAAGCAGGGAGAGATAATGGCATTTACATTGCATAACAATTCCATGCCCTACACGATCTTAAAATCATCAATAGGTGCTATGGTGAAATCACTCTTACCTCGCCATGTGCCTATGCCAATGTCCACTTCCCAAACTACTCCATTTATTTCTAGTGCCCTTGCCTTTCCTTGCTGCTCGCGCTAAAGCATTTTCCCCAAGTAGGAGAAGAATGCCGATGGCATTCGACATTCCATGTGTGGTATTGTTGTAATAGAATAGGTTCAATGACTTTGCCTGCTTTCTTGCTTGCCTCGCTCCACTTAAATGTGTTGGTTGAACCGTTGTACTCTATCTCATTTGATTACTATTGGATTAAGCTATAGAATCTATTTGACCTACGTGAACACTTTATCTAGAAAGATAGTATTGAGAATTCAATATATTTTATTGACAAAGATAGGAAAGACATGCTGTCATATTCGAAATAATAATAAACGTTCGTTCCCATCCTGATGCATTCTATGCCTGATCTCTCGATCATTTCTACCAATAGATGATCTAGTGAGACAGAGCCTTGAACCAGATAACCCATCATGGGAAAGCACCTTGGCAGCTTTGCCCTCTCACAGAGCTATCGGTATCCCTGATAGAAAGAATCAAACGGCGAATGGTTCGATTGAATGCTATATCAGGAGCCGAGTTTACTTCACTCTCGGTGACCTGCCGTCGTAATAGCACTGTGGGCGGACGTGACTATGTGATCACGGCTTCCGACACAACATTTATCTAGACAAGCCCATTGGTTTTTCAGGTAGAGAAAGGTGGAAAAGAAATTCTAGGAGGGTAATGATTGAATGAAAAAATTTGTAACGTGTATATAATATATAAATGTAAATAAATGGTCGATACCATATCTCAATCTAGGAAGTAGTTCCTCTACAACACCGAATCTGACGGTAGAATAAAGAAGAGTCTCGTTCAACCTCCTTTCAAGATTTGATGATTCTATAACAGCTTACCAAACTGACAATTTATCATTCTATTGGATAGGTTCACTCCGTCCTACCTTGACTTCTTATTCTGCCTTGAACACTGACTCCTATTCATATAAGATATTCTATCTTAACTAGCTCGTGAGAAACAACCATCAAAGAAGTAGGGAAATGCCCGATTGAAGTCAAAGACAGGTAAGGCGATAAGAAGATTAGTCTTTCTCCTCTGCAAAGCTATCGAAGAAGAGGAATAGAAAGGTTCATAATAAGCTTTTTCCCGGAAACAACCTTATTTTCTGTATCTGCTTCGTCGAAGTCGGAAAGAGATCCTTTTTTATTGGTAAGCCATTACTGCTTGAATGAATACCTTCATTTCGGTTAGCTTTGCTTGACTAATCGATGGAAAACCTATCTTTCTACTCTTTATTTCTCGTCTGAAGGCACAGGCAGGACTATGATCAATCTATGTGAACTACTCGATATCTTGATGGAATCACTACTAAGACAAATTCTATAGGAGATCGGGAATTGTTTCCTTTACTTCTTATGCCAACCCTTATCTTCAAAGCCTTATCTGACCTTGAAACCTAGCGCACAATGTTGAGTTCTATTCGAATGTCGTTAAAGCGCTAACTATTACATAAATAATTATGACTTTAGAGCGCAAGTCAAACTCAAGATAGGCGAGAAATCATGCGCACATAGTCCAGCGGTTTGCTGTGCTATGTGATCTTATTCTTCTCCAAGACCCGATGCTTCATCTGCTTCTTTAGTTTAGTACGACGTCTTTCATGCTATTGCGTGAAACATTCATTTTGTCTACCATTTCTATCTATGCTATCTTGAAAGGTATGGCTGCTCTCTTCTTTCCTGCTGAACCTCCTTCCCCATACAGGCTTCACAGCCATCCCTACTTGTATTTTTCAAAAATGTCTGGTAGGGGCTGCCAAGCTTGACTAATAAAATAGAGGTCCCCGTATAAGGAGAATGCATGCCGTGTGCCACCTTGGTAGAACAAACAAGGGTTCTGTGTACCAACGATGTACGAATCATAGTCAAAAATATTACTAACTTTATTAATTGCAATGCGACTTTGCTATAAAGTTTATTATACTAAAAAAGTATATTATAAAGGAGAAGTCTTCTTTGTATTCCTAATTTTTACTATGAATATTCCTATCCTTTCAGTGCTAATATGTTCATTAGTGTGAGTCTTATTCTACTAAAAGCATAGGAAAGGAAGAGTCAACTCTTATGTTGCAAGGTTCCACCCGAATCAAGTAATAAGCACTAAACAGAACTCTATAAGGATAGACGAGGTCTAATCTAAGCAAGCGTAGTGGAGGAAAACAAAATCCTAAAAGTAAGCAAGTAGTTGAATTAGTCCCTGCTAGTATTGGTTGGTGTTACTTTATCATACAAAGGATTGTGGCAAGCAACAGAAAGTCAAGTCAGTGTTATGGNATATGCTACAAAGGCAAGTGGTTTCGTACCAGGTTTCAACTCAATTTGATGGTCTATCTCCCGCCTCGGTAGTAGACGGATGGGCAACTCATCCCGCATGATGCCTTTGTTCTCCTCCAAGATTTTTTTGATGCACTCGGGCATATCTTCCGTGCCATTATCTTCGGAGGTTTCTTCAATGTCATGCATGGAAGCCATCTATGATGGCTCACCCTTCTTTAGTCCTTTGACAAGTTGCATCGCGGACAATTGTGGGTGTGGCGAGGTAGCGGGCATGGTTGTAGTGGATACACTACATGATGATCCTTCTCCCACGAAGCATATGGTTTTGAAGCAGGGAGAGATAATGGCATTTACATTGCATAACAATTCCATGCCCTACACGATCTTAAAATCATCAATAGGTGCTATGGTGAAATCACTCTTACCTCGCCATGTGCCTATGCCAATGTCCACTTCCCAAACTACTCCATTTATTTCTAGTGCCCTTGCCTTTCCTTGCTGCTCGCGCTAAAGCATTTTCCCCAAGTAGGAGAAGAATGCCGATGGCATTCGACATTCCATGTGTGGTATTGTTGTAATAGAATAGGTTCAATGACTTTGCCTGCTTTCTTGCTTGCCTCGCTCCACTTAAATGTGTTGGTTGAACCGTTGTACTCTATCTCATTTGATTACTATTGGATTAAGCTATAGAATCTATTTGACCTACGTGAACACTTTATCTAGAAAGATAGTATTGAGAATTCAATATATTTTATTGACAAAGATAGGAAAGACATGCTGTCATATTCGAAATAATAATAAACGTTCGTTCCCATCCTGATGCATTCTATGCCTGATCTCTCGATCATTTCTACCAATAGATGATCTAGTGAGACAGAGCCTTGAACCAGATAACCCATCATGGGAAAGCACCTTGGCAGCTTTGCNGTAGAATCGATCGCTTACCTTGTTTTGGCATGCCAAAGGCATTTCGCTACGGTTCTCATTGATTGAGTCGACCCCGAGACAAAACAAAGGTAGTTCCGTGGGTTCAGTTTTCTTAGAGGCGAAAAGCCTAAAAGAGGCCTAGAAGTCATAAGGAATAGGTACTGTACCAGTAGCGAACTCTAAGCTTTGGCTTTTTCTTTTATTGACTTTCTTGAGTCAATGTCGCATTTCGCGTGCTTGGTTAGATCTNATCATGGGAAAGCACCTTGGCAGCTTTGCCCTCTCACAGAGCTATCGGTATCCCTGATAGAAAGAATCAAACGGCGAATGGTTCGATTGAATGCTATATCAGGAGCCGAGTTTACTTCACTCTCGGTGACCTGCCGTCGTAATAGCACTGTGGGCGGACGTGACTATGTGATCACGGCTTCCGACACAANATCTTAAAGTAAAGTGCAAGTCTAGCTGGACCCGGACTGAGTAATCGCTAACATCTCGGGTTCTCTTGGGACCGGGAGAACTCTCATTTAAGTACGACATTCAGTAAGAAGTAAGCGAAGTTCTATTAGCTCTTCTAACTTGTCTTAGGCTNGAAAAAATTTGTAACGTGTATATAATATATAAATGTAAATAAATGGTCGATACCATATCTCAATCTAGGAAGTAGTTCCTCTACAACACCGAATCTGACGGTAGAATAAAGAAGAGTCTCGTTCAACCTCCTTTCAAGATTTGATGATTCTATAACAGCTTACCAAACTGACAATTTATCATTCTATTGGATAGGTTCACTCCGTCCTACCTTGACTTCTTATTCTGCCTTGAACACTGACTCCTATTCATATAAGATATTCTATCTTAACTANGATAAAGGAGTAGAAAACCTTATAACTGAAAACGATTCGAGTGAAATCCAGCTGCATGACGTCCATCAATAGTACTTTAGCTTTTCAATCAATCTTCTTTTGATTTTATTATCGTTTGGTTGATATTACAATACGTTATTTAATTAAGATTCGATCCCCCCTGGAAGACTAAAAGAATTCAGCTTTCCTAAAAAAAGTAAACTTTCGAAAACATCTATATCTATCACGCACTTCAATCCGCACATAAGACAATTCCTCTTTCTAAACTCAATTATGTAAGAGTCTAGCTAGCTCGTCTCTGTCTGGCAGTTTCAGCCTTGGCCCACCAGCTTCTTTTCAATCCAAGAGTTGCATGATAAGAAAGCTCTCGATCTCGGCTAGCTTCAGATAGTTAAATAGACAAGGAAAGTCGTACTGCATCTATGCCAAGCAAAATATTGATTCCAATGCTGCAGAGACGTGTCTTGCTTATCAAACTAATCTACTTTAGGGATTCACCTAGCAGCTTTAAATAGTAAAGCTCGCTCCACCACTTCGACAAATTCTTTCGCAGTAGCTTGAACTGAATCGGGGCTATCAACGTGAATGAGAGAAAAATAAAGCCCATTACTCGATCAGGGGATCTAAGCCACAGCTCTATTCCTGACTGGAAATCTATAAAGGACTTTAAGGGAGAGCTGCTCTCTCTATCTCAGCTGCTTTCCCTACTAGGGGCATAAGAGGCACTTTTTGTCTAAAGCCTACTTCCTCTCTATAGGCAATCCCTTTTCTGTGGCTTGTGCTGTAATAAGACGGATGTTGCTATTCTAGGATGTGGCATTTCAGAAAGATTGACTTAAGACTTTATCATTCACACCGACTAGCTAGTGCTCTCTTACTTGGTATCAGATCTTTTCTAAATGAATTATTTGCCCTTCGACGGGTACTCCTACTACTTCTATCTACCTACGTCATTCTTTCTTTCATAAATCAAGCAATTTCCCACGGTCAAGCCTAGTAGAACTCCTAGTCTGGCAAGACTAGCAAAGATGCTATCAGGCCTAGTTACCATAAGAATGGAAGGGAAAGCGAAGGACAGAGACCATTTCACAAGAACTTCAAGAAAAGTGAATTGAATTAGCCGCGAGTGGCTGAACTGCAGGGATTTCTATTGTTGAGTCGGGTGAGCTACCTTAAGGGTAGCCTGGTATTCCTTATTATTGATAGCAGAGGAAAGAGAACTCTGCCTTCTCCTTTGGTGGATTAGATTAGTTAGAGGACTTCCTTTAGCTCTAATAATAGGGATCTAAGGAATTGGTGGGAAATTTAGAAAAGCAAAAATCCCACTCTTAGAACATTGTTGAAAGAGGAGAGCCGGTCTTGAACACTAAGTCATGAGTGAACCTAGGCTCTTCAAGACTAGCCTTTCACTCATAAGAAGTGGGAATATGAGTCAATCGATGACTGGAATTTCTTAGAAAGATTGCCTAATGTCTTATCTCTTCTGGATTCCATCTCACTCACTTTCGGTCCGAAGTTGATAGGAAGTGAAAGTTGCTGAGGTATGTTCCGATAGAGCTAGGTTCCGAGTATTCCTACATTGTTTCTTATAGGTTAATCTTTGAACTCAACATTAAAGAACTGGAAGAGAATCGCTATCCTTTTTCTAAAAGGACGGGGATTTAGGTCTATTGCTTATGACCGATTTTCTGAGGCTAGCTTGACTTCACTCACTTCAGAGAGAGAAAAACAAGAATAAGAAAAGAGCGTAGCAGCCAGAAAGAGAAAGAAATCCCCTCTTTCGCTTAAGGCACCGAAGTCCCTTAGCTAATATCAATAGCAGTAGATTCAAGGGAAGTTCTTTCTAGAGCAGTAAGAGCCTATTCTGTCTTGCTTTCTTATTCAATTCTGCTACTAGGGTGAGATAACTCCAAAATACCTGTCCACAGTTCAGATTTCAGTCTGCAACTCGCCTACACGAAGCCTGAATCGCTAGTAATCACCGCTCAACCATAGGGCATTGAATTCCTGCCAGGGCCTTGTACACACCACCCCTCTCCTTTTATAGCTGCCCAGATTGAATTCCTCTGGGAACAACTAAACTATTAGCCAAAGGTCTAGTGGAAACTGCCTAGTGGAGGGAAACTCCCCTTTTTGTCTCGTACCTCTGCTCCTAAGCTAACTAAAACGCTATCCATTACTATGCACCCTACCGAACCTGAATATGAAACTTGAGATTCATTTTTCTCAAAACAAAAGCAGTACCAAAGATAGTAAGAAATCCGGATAAAACCTTACTGTTTTTGGGGAAGACGAAAGTACCGGATTAAGTAGGAAATCTTAGGACAATTCTTTTTCTTCATTAGGGCTTTTAGCCCCGAGTTGATCGAGGGCATTTCACTCCTAGCCCACAAGGGAAGGGCTTGTTTGTGACTAGCAGTAGCTTGCAACGGTCTTTGACGCATCTGTTAGCAGAAGAGGCCTAAGGCTGGTCTCTTTCCTCCCGTACCATGCCTACTGAAAGTTCCTTTCCTTTTCCCTTGAACTTGGTATGAATTCCTAAATCCATTTACCTCGACCAGGATCAACTCCTTCTATGCCCCAAGAAAAAGCTAAAAGTAAAGCAGTCATCAAGCCAGAGCTAGTTTCATAGCTACCTATTCGAACCCGCGGGTCAAAGAAGACGAATAAAATCTCGATTCAGCATAAGAAAGGGATGAGAGAGGCCTTACGAGGGCTCTTTCCCACTTAAAAGATTCATTCCTTCGTTACGGTGGTTTTGGGAACCTGCCTTTCAGAGGTGCTATCAGAGTAGGAAAGTTAGTCAAGTTCTCCTGTCTAGTTTAGATAATGCACCCGTTATCGCCCCACGGCATCTGGTTAGGGCACAAAGCTTATTCTATTCCTAAAATAGAGGTATCTATAACAGCATTCTGCCTTTTCGAAGACAGAGCACTAGTGGCACACATTTGGCCTTTTGCCTTGGAAAGAGTTCAACCCACTTGAAAGAGGAAAGGGGAGTAGGCATAATACAGGAAAGTATATCAATAAAGCACTACTTGAAAATCAGGATAGATTCCATTCTCAGTTAGTACGTACCTTTTTTGAAGCAAGAACTCTTAATCGTTCGTATCCCATACCCATGGGCTACTTCACTGAGACGATGGTCGGAGTTTACAAGCTGCTTTGATAGAAGCAGGTTAAGAAAGATAGCTGAAAGT
>AWOL01S0119513.1:13424-25047 GCA_000715115.1 Nicotiana otophora
ATAGAAGTAGGTTAAGAAAGATAGCTGAAAGTTCTAGTAGAAGGAAAAGATTATATGGATGGAAAGAGGCCCTTCATTGCTTTCAAGGTTTCGACATTCAAAGTCAAACGATTCTTTGTTTAGGTTTAATAATAAAGTAAAGGAAATCAGACTACTCTTCTCTCTTTCCTCTATTGAACTATGGAAAGCACTTTATAGTAGCGACATGGATTAACCACAACTTATGACTTTGCCAATGGGGCAAACGAAGGCTATCCCGTTCTGGTTGTTATGACTTGCAAGAATCGGTAGGTTCTTTTAGTGCGCTTTGGTCCTTCTTGCGGAGACTATCCTTTGTATAAGTTATGATCCATCCAAGGAATGAGCTTACATAGCGTCAAATCCCATGGATGACAAGGAAAAGATAGAATCTCACCCGGCAACAACAGCCGATTCAATAATAGATGGTCTTGGAAAGAAACTTTCATTCGATGCTTATGATTCAACTCCCAGAAAACCAAGGAGGTATGCGCGAAGATAGGGTTAGCCCCTGTTGCAAGCATTATCCGGGAATGATTATCCAGGAACTCGAAGATGGTTGGCGTGAAACACCTAAATCCCCCACAACCAATCCACAAGGCTTCAGGCGACTTGAGCAACCTTTGAAGGTGCTCGGCCTTGTTCACCCTTTAAGCTAAGTATCCCGCTTTTTCCTTGAGGGGAGCCGAGATTTGAAATATGTGGGCCTTCATCACCTTAAGTCAATATATCCAAAGATCCTACCTTATAATATATTCCAACTTCATGCTCACTTATGAAATCAAGCTAATAAGGCCACAAACAGAGCATGAAGTCCATTGTCATTAATCAAGCAAAGTAGAGACATAAGTATATCCAAAGAAAAGAAGCAAGACGACTACATCCATTCCTCTCCTTAGACCGACAGTACAACAAGACAGAAATAAGGTGATTATTACCTAATATAATAATGTGAATTATAAAAATAATACCTCACAAACAAGTTAGATGAATTGCCAAGTCTATCTCGACCTTACCCTTACACTTAGCTTAGAGCATTCAATCTCTCTTTCACCCCTCAGAAGGACATAAAGCACTAGGGGAATGAAATCTTGTTCCTAGAAAGAAAGGTAAGGGAAATAGCACTTTCATGACTAAAGGAAAGGGTAATGGTTATACACCTCTTACCACATTCACCACTTCCAAAGAAAGAATTCAAGGACTGGACTATGGATGGACTTAAAAAAACCTACTAGCAACCTCTCTACTTCCTATACATAGGAAATGATCCTAATGAAGCCAATGGTGAGACAAAAGGAACCACATGATTGATAATTCCCTTAGGCCTATTCTCACTCCCTCAACTAAGAAATTCAAATCAACACTTTAAGTAGGAGTCTAGCTAAGGCTAGTGCACTAGAATTCAAATATCTTGTTCTATTCTAAGGCTCGGACGTGGTGCTGGCTCTATTAATCGATAAGCAGTGGTTGCTTACCCACAGACGCCTAAGCCTTCTCGGCAAATGCATAAAGAGAGAGTGGAGGTAGCTTCCAGAAAGATAGAGTTATTACACAAAGGAAAAATGACTAAGATCTTGCTTAACCAGAAGATAGAATCCTATTGTTTAACTGGGGAGGTAGAAGAAAAGACATTTAGGGCTGAAAGAATGAAACTCGCTCTAAGGGACCCCAACTGGATAGGAATCTTCTGCCTATGAGGAGTCAGCTGGAACCTTCTTAAAGCACCTGCCCATCTTTCTTCCTTTGCCTTCCCTAACTCTTCTGAGAAGAAAGGGGATCCTGCGTAAAGAAAGCCTCTAACAAGAGGATGCAGGCTGCTAACTCTAAAAAATTTGATATCGAATACTTTCAAAAAAGGATGCAGTGCAATAGCATAAAAAGATGTCAGAGAGAAAAGGCTAGAACTTATGCTCTGACTTGATTTATAGCTCATTTCTCTTCTACCTATTCCAAGCTGATAGAATGTGCATAGTAGTCCAACTCCGTTCGCTATTCCCACCCTGGAATCACTTTACTACAGCGCCTCGTCAGTCTTGTCTTGTCTTGGGCTAGGTCTACTTGTGTCAACACCCATAAAGTGCGGAATATCGTATATAATATGATTATTATATATATATTGATTTTTTTGAATAAAAAGTATATGTACTTTATTTAGTATTTAATCAGGAGTTTTCTCTTTTTCCTCAGGGAAAAGGATATCCCTTTGCCATTTCCTTGCGCTAGCTATCCACTCCTCTTTTTACTTTTAATCGTCATCATTTCTATTTTTTTTCTGTTCTAATTCGAATTCCAGCTTTGGAATCTCTCTTCCTTCTTTGGCTCTCTTTTCTTTATTGATTATCTAATAGACTTCTCTCTTTAGATAGATTTTGCTTTTCATAATGTTTCCTTATGATTTTTCTTTTTTTCTAAAGCAGCATTCTCCCTTCTATCCATCTTGAATTGAATTATGGAACTTTCTCCCCGAGCTGCGGAACTAACAAGTCTATTAAAAAGTCGAATTAGCAACGTTTACACCAATTTTCAAGTGGATGAGATCAGTCGAGTGGTCTCAGTTGGAGATGGAGTTGCATATGTTTATGGTTTGAATGAGATTCAAGCTGGGGAAATGGTTGAGAATGAGAATGTAGGGATTGTTGTCTTTTGTAGTGATACTGCTATTAAAGAAGGAGATCTTCTCAAGTGCAGTGGATCTATTGGGGATGTTTTTTTGGCAAAGGCTATGGTAGGGTGTGTGGTCGATGGCTTGGAAGTACCTATTGATGGAAGGGGGGGCTCTAATCAATCACGAGCGAAGATGTGTCGAAGTGAAAACCCCTTGTATTGTTGAACGTAAATCTGTGCACGAGCCTATGCTAGCAGGTTTAAATTTGGCAGATAGCCTGGTTCCTATAGGTCGTGGTCAACAAGAACTTATAATCGGGGACCGACAAACTGGAAAAACTGTTATTGCTATCGATACCATATCAAACCAAAAGTAACTGAACTGAAGGGCCACCTCTGAGAGTGAGACATTGTATTATGTCTATGTAGCAATTGGACAGAAACGCTCAATTGTGGCACAATTAGTTCAAATTCTTTCAGAAGAAAATGCTTTGGAATATTCTATTCTTGTAGCAGCCATCACTTCGGATCCTGCTCCTCTAAAATATTTGGCCCCATATTCTGGGTCTGCCATGGGGGAATATTTTCGTGATAATGGAATGCACGCATTAATAATCTATGATGAGCTTAGTAAACAAGCGGTGCATATCGACAAATGTCATTGTTGTTATTCCGACCACCAGGTCGTGAGGCTTTCCCAGGAGATGTTTTATATTTACATTACCATCTCTTCAAAAGAGCGGCTAAACGATCGGACTAGATAGGAACATGTAGCTTGGCTGCCTTGCCCGTCATTGAAACACAAGTTGGAGACGTATCAGCCTATATTCCCAATTATGTGATCTCCATTACTGATGGACAAATCTGTTTGGAAACATAGTTCTTTTATCGTGGTATTAGACCTGCGATTAACATTGGCTTATGAGTCAGTCACGTCGGGTCTACCACTCAGTTTAAAACTATGAAACAAGTTTGCGATAGTTCAAAACTGGAATTGGCACAATATCGCGAAGTGGCCGCCCTTGCTCAATTTGGCTAAGACCTTGATGCTGCGACTCAGGCATTACTCAATAGAGGTGCAAGGCTGACAGTAGTACCGAAACAACCACAATATGCACCACTGCCAATTGAAAAAGAAATTCTAGTCATTTATGCAGCTGTCAATGGATTCTGTGATCGAATGCCACTAGACAGAATTTCTCAATATGAAAGAGCCATTCCAAATAGTGTCAAACCATAATTACTACAATCCTTTTTAGAAAAAGGTTGATTAACTAACGAAAGAAAGATGGAACCAGATACATTCTTAAAAGAAAGTGCTTTATCTTTTATTTAATACAATACAAGGAAACGAAAAAGGTCTCTTAGGGGTACCACAAATAATGAACTTAGTAGTTCTTTTTCTATCTATGAATTAGGACTAGTGTCCTACCTAATTCAATGATAGGTAACCAAGTTAGTATCCTAGCGGAGCTCTTGAAGTGGGGAACATCCTAATGGATGAGTACGAGCACGTTATACATCTCATATTAGACCCCCAGAAAAAAAAGAAAAAAAAAAGAAGCAAAAATAGCTACAAATAGCCTGCCTCATTTATCATATATATGAGATGGGCGGGCCTTTTTAAGTAAAAGGTGATCCACTATTGGTTGTAGTCTTCTTGACATATCAGGTCAAGAGGGCGAGGCTCCTAGCAATGAGGGGAAAGGGGAGTGGGTAAGCGGGCTCCTTTCACTTGACTGGTTAGTTAGGAGTGATCTCTTTTCGCACATCTCCACTCTTTTTCTTTTTCAAACTAGGAGGATTGGCATTTGGACAATATGTGATCTATCTCTTTCCTTGGTTGTAGTGGAACTTTGGTTTTATTTAGCGTGGAACCACTTCACTCGGCGTCGAATGATCAAAGCTAAAAGCTTTAGGCATATTTTGAGCATGTTCAACTTCATAAATTCTTGAAGTCCTACGCTACAACATTATCACATAAAGAAAACATGGCTATTAGATAACTATTTTGTTATTGTAGAGAGCGATAAGTTCTTTTGATCTTGTTCGGGCTTGGAAAAGCTTCCTTTTTCAATTCCAGAAGTTACGGAGCCTATGTAGAAGAAGCTATAGAAGAGAACCACCACGGTTTAGGTCCTGACACATGGGGTCTTAATTAAGCTGCAAGGATCGTGAATCAAGGGAAGGGAAGAATGAGACCATAATTTGGAAGTCGCCCCAGACCAAGACCTAGATCGCAACCTAACTGAGTACATCATAATTGAGAAAGGGAAGACCCACCCCCCCAGAGCTAGAACATAGGCGCCGACCTCTCCGCCACCGTCACAAGTGAATAAGAAAAGATCACGTCTCCAAAAGTGGTGGTATCACCGTCTATAGGTCGAGTCACAAGATCTAAGATGGAAATAAGCGATGCCGTGAATCAAGAAATTTGGGTGATATACATACGAAGGCGTTGGTCCATCGGTTCCTTAGGGGAAATCATCTGCGCCAGTGTAAAAAAAGAAATTCAACATTTTTACAGTAGCGAGGAGAAGGAAAGGAAAAGTATGGATTAGTTGAAAGAGCTACTTCTTCGAGCTGAGTGGGGTCGCGCCCCTTCCTTCTTCTAATAAGAGAGAGCGAAAGACGCTAGGCACACTCTTATTTAAACNATCTCTCTCAGCTCCCGACCCAAGGGAAATTCTAGTTCTTATTCACTGGAAATGCTTCCTTTACTTCCGCAGGTAATGGAAATGCTGAAGTTTGAGCTTGTATGTTCCTGTCTTCTCTACCTTGCCCACTCCCTCTCATTTGTTGGAGGCAGGATACGATTGTCAAAGCTGAAGTCCCATTCAATTCATATAATTTCACCTACTACCCTCTTATTGGCATGCCTACCAACTAGAATGAGGACAGTCAGACTAACCCCTAAAAAGAACTCTCACTCGAGAAAGCGGCACCCTTTCTGCCTTTCTTGCTTAATTCGTCTTTCATCTTAGTGTCTTATCTGGATTTAATGTATACTATCCCCTATGAGACTAAGGGTTTTGATCAAATATTCCCCTCTCTACCTGAATTCAATTAGTAAGAAAAGAAATATTACACAAAAAGTGAAACTCCATAAAACATGTTCCATAGGGCACATGTTCAATAAATCAGGACAACACGATTGATCCAGTTCAGAGCGTAGCGGAGAAGACAGGTAAGATGACCGTCTACGGACAAAAGCCTCTCTTTATTATTATTTCACTTTTATTCTTCAATCAGGCCTATATTCGCATTTGAATTATACCAATCGAGATGGCTTTTGAAGGGACTGGCCTCTTCCCTGAGTCAATCCCTGGGATTCAAAAGAGAGAGAAGGAACATTCTGTGTCCTATGCCGTCATCACTAACCACTCCCCTTCTCTTTGCATTTCTTGATCGGTCGCTTCCTTTCACTTTCATACGGAAGGTTCCCCCTACCGGCCTGAAAGAAATAATGGTTTTTAGATAGAGCGTTGTCTATGGTGCTATTTGCGAAGGAATGGTTTTATGCGCTTTCTTTACTAATATGCTATTTCTCCCGTCTCGGACGTGATTCGTATTTGATGCTCTTATCGGATTGGGTGCTTGATTCCTTAACTGAGCTAATGATTTAAATGCAGAATATGCGCTAATGGCTCACTTCACTACCTTAAGCAGAGCTAACTACAAGCCAAAATATAATGCAATCACCCAGAACTTTCTAATATTGAAAACATGTATACGAAATTTCTTCAGTTGCTTACTCTGCCTAAGCAAGCCTGACCGAACACCCAAAAGAAGTTATTTCTCCATCAAACGGGAATGGACGAAGAATGAGGAGGAATTCTTCATCGACAAGACCCTTGAAAGATTTCACGATAACTGAAGAGGGAATGCAGCATTACTAATTTGATAGGACTATAGACTTGGAAGGTGGGTTGCTCTGATGGTAAGCACCCTCCACTTCCAACCAAGAGGTTGTGAGTTCGAGTCACCCCAAGAGCAAAAGGTGGGTAGTTCTTGGAGGGGAGGATGCTGAGGGTCTATTGGAAACAGCCTCTCTACCCCAGGGTAGGGGTAAGGTTTGCGTACACACTACCCTCCCCAGACCCCACTAGTGGGATTATACTGGGTTGTTGTTGTTGTTGTTGTTGTTAGACTTGGAAGGCATTCCAAGTTTTCCATAACACAGTCTCAGGGTCACTACGAGCTGGACTCATCGTGAAACTCACTTATTCTTAGAGAAATGATGTGTGCTAGACATCCCTACCATCAGCCTATCCACTTCCAGAGCTTATTCTTTATCAACTAAAAATAGTACAAAGGAAAAGACAAGGCTTCCCCCAGATCAATAGGGGGAGAAGAAGAAAGTCTCTTCCAAGCTAAGTCCTATGCTGAGTAGGAAGACTTGACTCTCTCCTTAGTGGTCTACAATCCCCAATGCCTTACTAATAGCCCTTAGGCTTGCCTTCCACTTTCATTCAAGCTAACTAGACAGGTAGGCAATCCCATCCCCAATGCAGATTTGAGTAAGCCAAGCATGCCTATTCTCTATTACACGCATCGGGGCCATTTCCCTAGATAAGGTTTTTTATGTTAGGTTAGCGCTTGCAGATTCAATCTCTCTTACTAGTATAGAGAAAAGAAGCCTACTATTCTCTATACTAGATCATACGGGGAATCAAATCTAAAAATCCAAATATGAACAAGAGAGCAGACGGGGTACTAAAAAGTAAATCAATAGATTAGCTAGTCCTTCCTTCTTTCTCCTACCCCATTTCAGGTTTAAGAAGAGTTAGTTTCGCGCAGGGAACCTTTACTAATTTTCCCCTTTATTTTATGGCTTGCTGGCTGGATTACCTAGCTTCAAGGTGCTTATTTGAAACAAAGTACCTAGAGAATTTAAGGTTATCACACTTTATTGTGATGATTTATAGACAACTGGGTTATCGGCGTACTTCACGGCTAACTGAAGCCAGTGCAGATAATTTCTTTTCTGAATGAAAGGCGATAGGGGTACCCTAAGGAAGCAAGAAGGGAGGATTTTCTTTACTTTACCGCTAGAACCTTCTTTTCACTAGTGAACACGGGCGCGAGCCTACCTTGGTTGAACCAAAAAAGGGTACCGGTGTACCTACCATTACCATATAGGGAATGAACTGAGTTAGAGGAATATGCTTCCTTTACCGATAGCCGGTACCGAACTATCCGAAATCCCTCTAAAATGCTCAAGCAGAAGGTTTGGATGATCTGCGGAATGATAAACTGCAACAATTGCCGGACCAAAGTCTTACCCTTTCTTTCCCTTTCGACTGGCCTTATCACACCGCCATCACCAGATTCAATAGCTGCTCCTAGCTCGATTCCATGACCTAACCAAGTTTGAAAGTTCAAGCAGCCTTGATCAACTATAGGTAAGTACCAGTTTTCCACAGTGACAAGGACTTCGCGCGAAAGCATTGATTTCTAGTCTCATGGTGGCAAAGAAATATAAAGAGGAAACACTCTTATTCTTGTTGTGCGGACCCCACAATAAATAAAGATGGAAGACAAGACGCTCAGTAGAAAGGTCGTCTCATAGTCACCACTTGTCTGTCGTTGCAAGATGCCAAAACAAGCAGAAAAACACATTGTCGGTTCAGCAGCTCAAAGTTCATCTCAATAAAATGTCAGGTCAATCACATGACTCATCCTGTTAGTCTAGCATAGCTAACGCTACCATGACGCTATGCTGCGCCTGCACTGACATGACTTGCAAACAACGCTGATGCTATATAACCATATAGGCAATGCTCGGGACCACCTCCCTTCACTTCAGAGTCTTAGGTGCAGCTCTTCTAGTCAGAGAAGAGTCCAGTTGTGAACCTGTGCACTCCTATCCTATTGTTGCTTCTATCACGATAGGGAATCATGTGATTCTTTCTATCCCCGTAGTTTCTCACTCCTATGAAGTTGTATTTCCTAGGTTATGCAGTTATCTTCCCTAGCCTGATAGTAGTCAAGGGAAAATTACTTGAGCTTTTTTGCCTTTGCTCCTTCTTTCCGGAGTGCACTAGCGGAAAACCTAAGATAATTCTTAGCTGCTGTGGAAGTTAGTGTCTTAAAGAAAGTAAGTGCTTGCTGCTCCTGCTCTTATAGCTAGATAAGGTACTAAAAGCATACCTTATCTCAGGGGCACGAGTACACTGCTTTCACACTCGAACTCTCCTACTGTGTGCTGTGTGTGCTTTCAAGCAATAAGACTGCTTGCTAAATGAACCACTGCTGACGAAGTGCCTCATACCCTCAATAAGGGGTAACCTGAGATAAGGTAAGGAAGCAGTCTGATTATTTCCACTTGAGTCGACTTAAGTCTTACTCTCCTCATACAGTCTTGGCTCTAGTAAAGAGAAAGAATCACTCCCTACCTTACTGCGGGAAAACGCACTTTCTAGCCCCCTTGCTACAAAAAAAACAAACTTATCTAAGCACAAAAAGCAACAATAAGGAATGGAATGGCAGAAGCTATAGTGCAGATCACTTTTCACTTTCTCGTTAGTCCAGACCATGTCCTTGGTTCTATCAGCTATGGAGTCTTCCTCTGGTTCTTCCCGTCACTAGTACAAATCAAATCACAGGATCTCTGTATGTATGCACTGAGGAGCTATATCTCCCAGACGAAAGACTTCTAAACACTGATTTCCGGAATGGCAGCAATCGACTTACTTCTGGCTTACAACTTTCTTGCAGTACTGATCTCTTTTCAAGCGAATCTCTATTTCAACAACATTCCCTATTGCAAAGAAATCAACCTCAATTCTTTCTGTCGATAGGTTAGTTAGATGTAAGGTGTGAGCCTCTTCAGTTTCAGTGAAAGTTCCCGACTCTCTAGTGCTATCCCCCCTTTTTCAGCCTGACACTACAAAGGTAAAATTCATCCACCGGACGCCCTGGCTTTATTTTTAGTTTTTCAATCTTCTGTCCTTCATTCTTGCATATGCAAATCATAGGTGACCTAGTGGAATTTATGCCATACCAGAGCATTCTTCTCAAGACATGAAAGCCGAGAGGGTGACTTAATTTTACTCTTTATCATTCCTTACTACTCCTCAATTCCCATCATGTGTTTTCTTATTTCCCAAGACACTGCTTAATCCTCCTTTTCTGATTGATTCAAAGTAGCAGGGAAAGACAAGCAAAAACTTTGTTGGCTCAAGAAGCAACTAAGGAGAGAGAAAGGGTAGTAAAGGAAATACAAGTAGCAGTCTCAGGTCAAAGGAATCAAGGAAGAATTTCTTCTGATATTGCGGTTACTCTTTCAGAATCTCATCCTGAGACCTAAGTATGCCCTTCTCATCGTCAAGAAAGATCGAGCAACATAGAAGCCTTGATTTCATCCTTAGGTCTATTTTTTAAAAGGTAACTAAGGGAAATTTTAGGTGCAGTGAAAGAAAAAGGCTAACGAACCTTTTTCCAGGCGGTACAATACAAAGGGCGATGCTCGAGTAGGTTACTTTGAGTGACCTTCATGGCGGGTGTTCTGGTGTTAACGAGTTTGGAAAGAAGGTCAAGGATGAATAGTAGACAAAGACAAAGGAAAGAGGAGATGGAGCTGACCTCGCTGCTGACCTGGGAGCAGGCTTGCTAACCTTCAGCCATAGTGACTAGTGATGAGAGAAGTTTCTTAGGGACCTACGGAGCTAGTGACCAAAGCGGAGTCAATTCATATTAAAACCAAAAGAGGGAATTCAATGTCAATCTCCATCTCCTTGGCACACGTGACGGTTATCACCTCTACCACGTCCTCCCTAATATACCTTGTTATCTCGTGCTGAATTCTTCCTCTGTTGAGGCTTCTACTGGTCATATTTACCAGATCTATCTCCTCTACCGAATCTCCTACAACTTCGTCCTCCCTTTTTGCTTAGAAGTAAGCTCTTTTCCACGGCGTATTTTGACTCTTACCTTCGCTTCTTTCATTTGCGTTCTTGTTTTTGGCTCAAGCAGTAGGTCCTTTGACCCTCAAAGCAATACATTATGGTCCTTCTATGCTGTCCAGAAACGACAAATGCAATTCAAAAAGTCAGCTCAAATATTGCCTTTTGTCTTCCTCCTTCATTCTACACCGTAGAGACAATAGGTTAAACTCCTTCATGTACTTTCTTATAGAAATTTTTTAAAAACCTTGTCTTAGATTCTTAAACTTATTTATGAATTCCGCTTCGACATCACCTGGTTGAAATTAATCCTTAAACTTCAAAACTTCTTGTTCTTCGTAGCGCTTCTCCTTCAGCTCCCTCTTCTGTCGTACATGTGCTCACCATAAACCTGCCTTTTTGTTTTCTTCAACTTTGTGTTAATGAAACGTAACCGCTCCGGGTCCAAAATCTATTTTAGTTCAAAATACAGGTCCATCATGATTAACCAGTCTAAGACCGTGTCACGGAGGGGTCTCGGCTTCTATAACAAAAAGTTAGTAACTTCTACGCTAGTCTTCACAATTACTCCACTTCCATATTTATATGTGCTTCTCCTCCGCCTTCCCTTCCTTGCTTCGAGGAGGTTATATATGTTACAACCCATGTTTTCGTACGTACGAGTCGTCATAAGTCAATTGATGTAAGCTCAAAAATGAAATCATATTTGAAAAGTTTGCAAAGTAAGTTAATCATATTACCTCGGAGGTTACAAATATTGAAGATCATGAACAACAAGTACAAAGATGGTTGGAAGTTTCAGAAGCTAAAGGAATTGAAAACAAATAATGTTTCGTCGAAAGTCGACAAATTNAAATCTATTTTAGTTCAAAATACAGGTCCATCATGATTAACCAGTCTAAGACCGTGTCACGGAGGGGTCTCGGCTTCTATAACAAAAAGTTAGTAACTTCTACGCTAGTCTTCACAATTACTCCACTTCCATATTTATATGTGCTTCTCCTCCGCCTTCCCTTCCTTGCTTCGAGGAGGTTATATATGTTACAACCCATGTTTTCGTACGTACGAGTCGTCATAAGTCAATTGATGTAAGC
>AWOL01S0119514.1:0-13781 GCA_000715115.1 Nicotiana otophora
ATTCTACCTACATGCTTTGACTCAATCACAACGCATAAGTACTCGTCACCTCACATATACATTATAGCCGCACATTAAATCATGTAGCAAATAGACAAATAAGTCCTACCCCCTCAAGTTAAGGTTAACCACAACACTTACCTCGCTTGCAACAAAATTCAAGAATCCAATAACTTTTTGCCTCGCGAATTCGTGTCCGAAATCTTCAAATCTAGTCATAAACAATTTACTATACTCAATACAAATCGTAGGAATTAATTTCATATGAATTTACTAATTTTCGGGATTAAAATCCGAAATTCATCTAAAAATCATCAGTGGGGCCCACGTCTCGAATCTCGAAAAAACTTACGAAATCCGAACACCCGTTCCGAAACGAGTCCAACCATACAAAAATTACCAAATTCGAAGTCAAATAGACTTTCAAATCTTAATGTTTCGTTTTTAGAAAGTTTTACAAAACTTCCAATTTCTTCCATCTAAATCTGAAATAAATGATGAATATAGACATGGATTTATGAAATATAATCACTTTTGGTTATAGAATACTTACCCAATTCAAAGTGGTGAAAACTTCCCTTGGAATCGCCTATATCCGAGACTCAAAACTCAAAAATGAGTACAAATGGCTAACTTCCGATTTTATGAGTTATGTCCAGGCCTTTTCGCATATGCGGACGCTTGACCGCATCTGCGGTTTCCGCTTTTGCGGAAATGGGGACGCTTTTGCGGGATGGGGTGCTTTTGCGGATAAGAAGCGGCTTGGAAAAAGTTCCGCACATGCGCACACTGCCCAACCCCTTCCCTTTCGCTTCTGCGAGCTCGCATCTGCGGTCCAAAATACGCAGGTGCGATTACACCAGAAGGCCAAAATTTCAGATTTTTCCTTAAGTCCAAATTTTGATCCATTAACCATCCTGAATCCTCCCGAGGCCCCCGGGATCACAACCAAATATACCAACAAGTTTGAAAACACAACACGGACTTACTCGAGGTCTCAAATCACATCAAACAACATCGAAATTACAATTCACACCTCGATTCGAACTTTTAAGTTTTTAAACTTTTCAATTTACAAATCTTGTGCTGAAACATGTTAAATGAATCCGGAATGTCTTCAAATTTGGCACACAAGTCATAAATGACATAAGAGAGCTATTCAACTTTCCAGAATCGGATTCCGAGCCCGGTATCAAAAAGTCAACTACGTGGTCAAACCTGGAAATCTTTAGCCTTTAAATTTCTAGTTTCCGTTAAATGGTCATAACTTGAGCTAGGGACCTCCAAATTAAATTCCAGGTATACGCCCAAGTCTCAAATCACGATACGGACCTACCGGGACCGTCAAAACACTAATTCAAATTTGTTTTCTCAAAATGTTGACCAAAGTCAAGTCAGTTGAGTTTTAAGGCTCTATTTCATATTTTAATCAATTTGTCATATAAAAACTTTCTGAAAAATTATACGGACTGTTCACGCAAGTCGAGGAATGATAAATAGTGCAATTAGTTGGGATTGGTTGATATATGATAGTTTAATTTTGGACTATAATGAAAGAGAAGAATTTGGGCCTCAATAAGTTCAACTTTATCCGACCCAGTATAACAATTCTAGCCCTTTTCCTTAAATAATTGAATAAGCTAGCCCGCCTTTCCATAACTAATTTACTACATTTTCCATCAATAATTCCATAATTCTTGGACTTTCCCAATAGTCTAAAATCTTAGGAAAATAATCAACTCATGAAACATTCGTAAAATACTTAGGCGCGCTTTTAATTTACTATCGTGATTGTGTACACGTTCGCGTGACATAATTATGATTCCTAAAATAAATCAAGGTACGCGTTCGCGCGACTTTGGCCAAACAATCCTTAAGAATAATAAAGTATGATTAATCGCGTACACGTACGCGTGACATGATTTTAACGCCCCAAATAAAATGGATTCATGCACACGTGATCCGTTTCAAAGATAAATCCATAACGTCATAATTTAAAAACGGTAAAAGACAAAACGCACCGAGGTTCTTAAAAACACATAATTGACAATTAAGCCAGGTATGATTGAAGCGACCGTGCTAAAACCACGGAATCTGTGAATGCCTAACATCTTCTCCCGGGTTAGCAGAATTCCTTACCAGGTCTTCTGTGTTCGTAGACCATAAATAAGAGTCAATTTTCTCGATTTGAGATTTTAAAATAAACCGGTGACTTGGAACACCATTACAAATATTTCAAGTGGCGACTCTAATTAAAGAAATAATACCATTTCGAATAATGTCACTTTAATTGGAAAAACTCCTTATCCCTTGGGAAAAAGGATGTGTGACAGCTCTGGCGACTCTGCTGGGAAAATAACCTAGAACTTCTGGTTCAGGGTTCAGAATTTGAGCTTGTAATGTAATCTATACTTGGCTTTCTTTATTGTTGATATTACCGTATTTGTGGGCCTAATGTGCTAATTGCCGCTCATTTACCGCTTTGATATTATTTGAACTGTATAAATTGTGTTCTTACGCCTCCCTTTTGAGTCTTCTAAAACTATGGTGTACACGTGCGCGTGTCCTACATTTCTGTTAGAGGTCATACCAAATAGAACGAGGCTGGATCAGCAACTAGGCCGGACAGACTTTCGTGCTCCCGGTACATTGCCCCCACCTCGGCTCGAGATGTCCGCTTGGGTAAGCCATGTCTAGAACACACCCCTAGATTTTTAAACCTAGAATAACATAGCCTCCTGCCGGATCCCTAGTATGAACGTTTGTTTGCATCACGTGCATTTGACTTTGGGGACTCAACATAGGGGTTGGGTTCGTCTCGGACAGGTGTACCCAAAATAAAAGACCATCCTGATGCATCTTATATGCTATTTGTGCATTTATTTATTTTGTCTTGTATGTTGATCGGCTAGGGAAAGAAAATCAAAAGAAAAATCAAGAGTGAGGTAGGAGAGAAAAATTTGCCCGGTTCTGAAAAACTCTGATATTTGGAAAAGTACCGAAACACTGCCAAAATTTTCGAAAAAGAAACAAAAGAGTCATTTCAAAATGAGTCAATATCTTCAAAAACATGTTTTCCCGATTGTGTCAAAACTGTCCGAACTACGCGGGTTTGATTCTCATCGGATGTGAGATACGTAGGCAAACCTCATCGGTTCCGGCCCCAATTTTTAACAAAAATCCAAAAATATTTTCCTTTAATTCTTTCTTTAGAAGTCTTTTCTTAGAAAATCCCAAATAAAAAGTTTTAAACCCAAAAATATTTTTCTTTCTTTTTGGAAGTTTTTCATTCGAGAAAAAAATAAACAAATCAAATCAAAATCCAAAAATATGTTGTTCCCTTCTTTAGAAGTCTTTCTCCCAAAAATTCAAAAAAACAATTCAAATCAAAATCCAAAATATTTTATTTCTTCTTTAGAAGTCGTTCTTTTGGAAATTCAAAGGCAAAAAGATCAAAATCCAAAAATAATTTTTTTTCTTTAGAAGACGTTTCTGTTAAAATTCCCCAAAGAACAAGTCGAAATTCAAGAATATTTTCTTTCTTCTTTAAGAAGTCTTCTTTTCAAAAAATTTCCAAATAAAAAATCAAAAAAGAGCTAGCTTATGCACTTTGTTCCCGGTATTCCCGAACTACGCAAGATCTGATTCATGTGGCATCATGATACGTAGTCAATCCCCATCGGGTTCGATCATTGCTATCAAATAAATTGAGTGAAAAAAAAGCTAGAGAAAGAAAGAAAATAGTGACAAAAAATAACAAAGAAAAACAAAGAGCGAAAAACAACCCCCCCAAAAAAGAAAGCAAGAGTGAAAAAATTCAAAAAGAGAACTCTTTGTCCATTTTGAAAAAGAAAACCGCGAAAACTTTCCATGGATATGCTGTCAAATAGCGCAAGCAAGCTGCCAGGGTAAAGCCTCCTACAGGCCCAAGAGGCGGACTACTTCCAGAACATGATGTCCGCTATGGGTAATCTATTTGCCGAGGCTATCAAAATTGGGAAAATGGTCGAAAATAATTTTAAAATGGGTCGAATCTTGATCCATGCTGCCTTTAAGGCCACATCACAGGACGTTCAGAATGGTTCAGAGAGTTTGATAAACAGAAACCTGAGAGAAGAGGGAGCCACGATGACTTCAAGCTCGAGAGGACCCGCGGGTCATTCAACCAATCATATGTGTCGCCAAGAACCCCACAACATTGTTACCCTCATCATGATGCTGCATACGCCGTGGCACCGTCTCACTATGCAGTGATGAACGTGCAACCTTACACGCTGCCACAATATTATACACAAAATCGAGCTCTACCTCCTAGAAATGCCTGTCCCTACCAAGCTCCTTATAATCCCCAACCAAATGTTCCCTAATACAATCCTCGCCCGAGTGAGCCCCTTAGAAGGAATCAATTCTCCCCTATTGGTGAATCATACTCGGGCTTGTTCCATAAGCTAGTCAGGCTAGGTCTGCTACAGTTAGTAGCCAAGAACCGGCCAAACCCTGAGTTCCCCTCGCACCGGGTTGATGCTAAATGTGAATACCACTCTGGAGTAGTGGGATATAATACTAAAGACTGTTGGACTCTTAAAAGAGCAGTAGAAGACCTCATCGAGGTTTAGGCGATAATGCTTAGGGATGAAGAAGATCCTAATATGATGAACAATCATTTGCCTACTCACACCTATGGGACATTAGTCAGAATGATTTGTGAAGATGAGGAATTTGATCCGGCACTGAAGTCCATTGCAGCCATTGCCGAGAAAGAAGAAAAGCCAAAAAAACGGTCGACAAACATGAAAGTTCCCCATCATATGTGAGTCTTGGTAGCCAGTCTTGCTATCCTTTCTACGTCTGGATTTATTTCAGGGTGTAATCCGGATGTTTTACTTTTATTGTCTTACTTTCTGATGTAAATCCTTCTATATTTAAAAAATTAAAAAAAAATCAAATGAAATTAATATTTATTGTCCAGGAATGTCTTTTTTCTTAATCTTGTCACTTTTCTTATTCTCTTTTCAGTTATGTTAAATGCAGATTTCAATAACATGACATGCTTGCGGACTTCATGCCCAGATCCTAAAATGCTGTCAGACTTCAAAATAACGAATCAAAAATCAGAATACAATGAAGATAGGTTTAAGGAAATAAAACAAAAAATCAGAACAGTAAAAGGAAAATTGACTCCAGACTGGAAAGATCCATATATGGTAACCAAAGTACTGCCAAAAGAGAGTGTTGTACCTGGGAAACATTAAAGGAAATGTCCCTGAAATAGCAGTCAACACAGGTACAGTCAAAAGGTACTATTGTTTGATCTACGATATAACATTAATATTCTCCGATTGGGATGAAGAAGACTTTCTTTCTCACAATCCAAATACTATCCACCTTTTGCAAACCCTTTGAGCCGGATCACTTTCTTTGATTACCCTCTTTGGAACCTGAAAGTGTTATTGAAAAAATAATTTTGTTTAAAAAAAACAATAATAAGAAAAAAAGAAAATGAAATGAAAAATGAAAAAAAGAGGAAAAAGGAAAGGAAAAAGAAATTGAAAAAAAAAGAAACATAAGAAAAAGAAAACGAAAGAAAATCAAAAACAAAGTTCCTTGAACTACGTTCGACTTGATTCCTAAATGATACGTAGACAGCCTCTCTCTAGGGTTCAGTCACACCAAAACAAGAATNTACGTAGGCAAACCTCATCGGTTCCGGCCCCAATTTTTAACAAAAATCCAAAAATATTTTCCTTTAATTCTTTCTTTAGAAGTCTTTTCTTAGAAAATCCCAAATAAAAAGTTTTAAACCCAAAAATATTTTTCTTTCTTTTTGGAAGTTTTTCATTCGAGAAAAAAATAAACAAATCAAATCAAAATCCAAAAATATGTTGTTCCCTTTTTTAGAAGTCTTTCTCCCAAAAATTCAAAAAAACAATTCAAATCAAAATCCAAAATATTTTATTTCTTCTTTAGAAGTCGTTCTTTTGGAAATTCAAAGGCAAAAAGATCAAAATCCAAAAATAATTTTTTTTCTTTAGAAGACGTTTCTGTTAAAATTCCCCAAAGAACAAGTCGAAATTCAAGAATATTTTCTTTCTTCTTTAAGAAGTCTTCTTTTCAAAAAATTTCCAAATAAAAAATCAAAAAAGAGCTAGCTTATGCACTTTGTTCCCGGTATTCCCGAACTACGCAAGATCTGATTCATGTGGCATCATGATACGTAGTCAATCCCCATCGGGTTCGATCATTGCTATCAAATAAATTGAGTGAAAAAAAAGCTAGAGAAAGAAAGAAAATAGTGACAAAAAATAACAAAGAAAAACAAAGAGCGAAAAACAACCCCCCCAAAAAAGAAAGCAAGAGTGAAAAAATTCAAAAAGAGAACTCTTTGTCCATTTTGAAAAAGAAAACCGCGAAAACTTTCCATGGATATGCTGTCAAATAGCGCAAGCAAGCTGCCAGGGTAAAGCCTCCTACAGGCCCAAGAGGCGGACTACTTCCAGAACATGATGTCCGCTATGGGTAATCTATTTGCCGAGGCTATCAAAATTGGGAAAATGGTCGAAAATAATTTTAAAATGGGTCGAATCTTGATCCATGCTGCCTTTAAGGCCACATCACAGGACGTTCAGAATGGTTCAGAGAGTTTGATAAACAGAAACCTGAGAGAAGAGGGAGCCACGATGACTTCAAGCTCGAGAGGACCCGCGGGTCATTCAACCAATCATATGTGTCGCCAAGAACCCCACAACATTGTTACCCTCATCATGATGCTGCATACGCCGTGGCACCGTCTCACTATGCAGTGATGAACGTGCAACCTTACACGCTGCCACAATATTATACACAAAATCGAGCTCTACCTCCTAGAAATGCCTGTCCCTACCAAGCTCCTTATAATCCCCAACCAAATGTTCCCTAATACAATCCTCGCCCGAGTGAGCCCCTTAGAAGGAATCAATTCTCCCCTATTGGTGAATCATACTCGGGCTTGTTCCATAAGCTAGTCAGGCTAGGTCTGCTACAGTTAGTAGCCAAGAACCGGCCAAACCCTGAGTTCCCCTCGCACCGGGTTGATGCAAAATATGAATACCACCCTGGAGTAGTGGGATATAATACTAAAGACTATTGGACTCTTAAAAGAGCAGTAGAAGACCTCATCGAGGTTTAGGCGATAATGCTTAGGGATGAAGAAGATCCTAATATGATGAATAATCATTTGCCTACTCACACCTATGGGACATTAGTCAGAATGATTTGTGAAGATGAGGAATTTGATCCGGCACTGAAGTCCATTGCAGCCATTGCTGAGAAAGAAGAAAAGCCAAAAAAACGGTCGACAAACATGAAAGTTCCCCATCATATGTGAGTCTTGGTAGCCAGTCTTGCTATCCTTTCTACGTCTGGATTTATTTCAGGGTTTAATCCGGATGTTTTACTTTTATTGTCTTACTTTCTGATGTAAATCCTTCTATATTTAAAAAATTAAAAAAAAATCAAATGAAATTAATATTTATTGTCCAGGAATGTCTTTTTTCTTAATCTTGTCACTTTTCTTATTCTCTTTTCAGTTATGTTAAATGCAGATTTCAATAACATGACATGCTTGCGGACTTCATGCCCAGATCCTAAAATGCTGTCAGACTTCAAAATAACGAATCAAAAATCAGAATACAATGAAGATAGGTTTAAGGAAATAAAACAAAAAATCAGAACAGTAAAAGGAAAATTGACTCCAGACTGGAAAGATCCATATATGGTAACCAAAGTACTGCCAAAAGAGAGTGTTGTACCTGGGAAACATTAAAGGAAATGTCCCTGAAATAGCAGTCAACACAGGTACAGTCAAAAGGTACTATTGTTTGATCTACGATATAACATTAATATTCTCCGATTGGGATGAAGAAGACTTTCTTTCTCACAATCCAAATACTATCCACCTTTTGCAAACCCTTTGAGCCGGATCACTTTCTTTGATTACCCTCTTTGGAACCTGAAAGTGTTATTGAAAAAATAATTTTGTTTAAAAAAAACAATAATAAGAAAAAAAGAAAATGAAATGAAAAATGAAAAAAAGAGGAAAAAGGAAAGGAAAAAGAAATTGAAAAAAAAAGAAACATAAGAAAAAGAAAACGAAAGAAAATCAAAAACAAAGTTCCTTGAACTACGTTCGACTTGATTCCTAAATGATACGTAGACAGCCTCTCTCTAGGGTTCAGTCACACCAAAACAAGAATTCGCGTTCCCTCCAAAGTTGAAATTGGGCCAGATGTTTTAATGGTTTGGCGATGGTTTAGCCTGAAAGGTACCAAAGTTGTAATTCAATCCAAATTCTTTTTACCCAAATCCTTTTCAAGTCCTTCCGACCGATCGGCAAAGAGGTTCAAATTGGAGAATACAGTTACTTGGAGCTGAGACGATCAAAATAAGAGAAATGAAATGAGAGAGTCTTACTGGTGAAAACCCTCACGGGCACCGTAAGGCGATGTAAACAGAGAAATCAAAAATGAGAGAGTCTTGTTAGTGAAAACTCGAAAAGAGCACTATAAGGTGATGGTGAGAAGAGAAATGACAGAGGTCAGCTGGTAAAAACCTGCAACAGGTGCCACTGATCGAAAATAGTATCTTCACAGCCATCGGCTTCAACGCAGTCTTAGGCAAGGTTTCTCGGTTTCAAGGCAAAAGTTGTGATGAATTTCTGAGAGTCGGACGGTTTACAAAGATCAGGCTTCCAGTCCAAAAGGTATGTCATGTTCATTGAATTCCGCATGCACTCCAGATAAGTCCTTCATTACTTTTCCCGAAAGGGTCACCTCTTGTCTAATTCATTATCCATTCCATTGTCTGTCTTTCTTTGAATCCTTTTCGGTCTAACTCTGTTCCGAAACTAAGACAAAGAAGGGATGGCAAGAATGATTTGCAGGGTTCTCGCTTGATACGAGCAAATATGCAAAAGAGTCACCCAGCTTCGATAAGGGAATCAAGTCGACCCCGACTGGCCATGGCGACAGATGCTTTGAAATCAAAAACTCTCGAAAGAAGAAAATCAATCTAAAATGCATATAAGGGAGGAACGAAGTTGAAAAGGTTGAGTCCCACGTGACTAACCATCTTGGCAAGGTTTGAAAAGCTAAGGATTCCCCAATGTTTTGAAGTTAAAATTAGAAGAAATAAAGTCAAATGCCCACAAAGGCAAAATAAAGTTGAAAAAGATAAATTCCCACGCGACTAACCATCATGGTAGAGTCTTGAAAAGCCAAAGGTTCTCCGAGGCCAGAAATGAAATTGATCTTCAAGAAACAATCAGTTGCAGTTGAAAGTATCATTAAGAAAATCGGCCGAAATCAAGTGACTGAAACACTCAAGGGCACAAAACCAAACACCGTTTAAAACTAACAAATTGTTCTTTATTTGAAAAAAATAGGAAACAAGTGCAATCAAAAAACGACCTTGCAAGAAGCAGGTGCACCCAAAAAACAACTGCGTGGAGACTAAGATAACTCTATAGTGGCAATAACTCCAAAAAGGGAAGTCTTTGCCAAATAATTTCCCGCATTTTACTCATTCTCTTAATAAAAAGAAAAAGAAAAGAAAAGAAAGAAAGTTCCAAATCATAGTAGTATAGGGTCTCCAATCCCTAGCTGTGTTTTCCAACATAGGGTCTCCACTCCCTAGTTGATGTTATTTTAGACATAGGGTCTCCACTCCCTAATTGATGTTATTTTAGATATAGGGTCTCCACTTCCTAGTCGCTTTTCCAACATAGGGTCTCCACTGCCTAGTTGATGTTATTTTAGATATAGGGTCTCCACTCCCTAGTTTCTTCTCCAACATAGGGTCTCCAATCCCTAGTTGATGTTATTTTAGACATAGGGTCTCCACTCCCTAGTCTCTTTTCCAGCATAGGGTCTCTACTCCCTAGTTGATGTTATTTTAGACATATGGTCTCCACTCCCTAGTCTATTTTCCAACATATGGACTCCACTCCCTAATTGATTTTAATTTAGATATAGGGTCTCCACTACCTATACGCTTTTCCAACATACGGTCTTCACTCCCTAGTTGATTTTATTTTAGACATAGGGTCTCCACTCCCTAATCTCTTTTACACTCCCTAGTTGATTTTATTTTATACATAAGGTCTTCTCTCTCTAGTCGATTTTCCAACATAGGGTCTCCACTCCCTAGTTGATGATATTTTAGACATAGGGTCTCCACTCCCTAGTATCTTTTCCAACATAAGGTCTTCACTCCCTAGTTGATTTTATATTAGACATAGGGTCTCCACTCCCTAGTCTCTTTTTCAATATGTCTCCACTCCCTAGTCACCTTTCCAACATAGGGTCTCCACACCCTAGTTGATTTTATTTTAGACACAGGGTCTCCACTCCCTAGTCGATTTTACAACATAGGGTCTACACTCCCTAGTCGATTTTATTTTAGATATAGGGTCTCCACTCCCTGGTCGCTTTTCCAACATAGGGTCTCCACTCCCTAGTTGAGTTTATTTTAGACATAGGGTCTGCACTCCCTAGTTACTTTTCTAATATAGGTCTACACTCCCTAATTGATTTTATTTTAGACATAGGGTCTCCACTCCCTAGTAGATTTTCCTATGGTCTCCACTCCCTAATCGATAATATTTTAGACATAGGGTCTCCACTCCCTAGTTGATGATATTTTACACATAGGTTCTCCACTCCCTAGTCGCTTTTTAAACATAGGATCTCTACTACCTAGTTGATTATATTTTAGACATAGGATCTCCACTCCATAGTCGCTTTTCGAATATAAGGTCTCCACTCCCTAGTTGGTTTTATTTTAGACATTGGGCCCCCACTCTCTAGTCTCTTTTCCAATATAGGGTCTCCACTCCCTAGTTGATTTTATTTTAGACATAGGGTCTCCACTTCCTAGTCGCCTTTCCAACATAGGGTCTCCACTCCCTAGTTGATTTTATTTTAGACATAGGGTCTCCACTTCCTAGTCGCCTTTCCAACATAGGGTCTCCACTCCCTAGTTGATTTTATTTTAGACATAGGGTCTCCACTTCCTAGTCGCCTTTCCAACATAGGGTCTCCACTCCCTAGTTGATTTTATTTTAGACATAGGGTCTCCACTTCCTAGTCGCCTTTCCAACATAGGGTCTCCACTCCCTAGTTGATTTTATTTTAGACATAGGGTCTCCACTTCCTAGTCGCCTTTCCAACATAGGGTCTCCACTCCCTAGTTGATTTTATTTTAGACATAGGGTCTCCACTTCCTAGTCGCCTTTCCAACATAGGGTCTCCACTCCCTAGTTGATTTTATTTTAGACATAGGGTCTCCACTTCCTAGTCGCCTTTCCAACATAGGGTCTCCACTCCCTAGTTGATTTTATTTTAGACATAGGGTCTCCACTTCCTAGTCGCCTTTCCAACATAGGGTCTCCACTCCCTAGTTGATTTTATTTTAGACATAGGGTCTCCACTTCCTAGTCGCCTTTCCAACATAGGGTCTCCACTCCCTAGTTGATTTTATTTTAGACATAGGGTCTCCACTTCCTAGTCGCCTTTCCAACATAGGGTCTCCACTCCCTAATTGATGATATTTTAGACATAAGGTCTCGACTCCATAGTCTCTTTTCCAACATAGAGTTTCCACTCCCTAGTTGATGATATTTTAGACATATAATCTCCACTCCCTAGTCTCTTTTCCAACATAGGGTCTCTATTCCCTAGTTGATTTTATTTTAGACATAGGGTCTCCACTCCCTAGTTGATTTTATTTTAGACATAAGGTCTCCACTCCCTATTCGCTTTTCCAACATAGGGTCTCCACACCCTAGTTGATTTTATTTTCGACATAGGGTCTCCACTCCCTAATCGTGTTTTCAACATATGGTTTCCACTCTCTACTTGATGATATTTTAGACATAGGGTCTCCACTCCCTAGTCACTTTTCCAACATAGGATCTTCACTCCCTAGTTGATGATATTGTAGACATAGGGTATCCACTTCCTAGTTGATAATATTTTAGACATAGGGTCTCCACTCCCTGGTCTCTTTTCCAACATAGGGTCTTCACTCCCTAGTTGATTTTATTTTAGACATAGGGTCTCCACTCCCTAGTCGCTTTTCCAACATAGGGTCTCCACTCCCTAGTTGAATTTATTTTAGACTTATGGTCTCCACTCCCAAGTCGCTTTTCCAACATAGGGTATCCACTCCTTAGTTTATTTTATTTTAGACATATGGTCTCCACTCCCTAGTTATTTTTCCAACATAGAGTCTCTACTCCCTAGTTGATTTTAATTTAGATATATGGTCTTCACTCCATAATCACTTTTCCAACATATGGTCTCTACTCCCTAGTTGATTTTATTTTAGACATAGGGTCTCCACTTCCTAGTCGCCTTTCCAACATAGGGTCTCCACTCCCTAATTGATGATATTTTAGACATAAGGTCTCGACTCCATAGTCTCTTTTCCAACATAGAGTTTCCACTCCCTAGTTGATGATATTTTAGACATATAATCTCCACTCCCTAGTCTCTTTTCCAACATAGGGTCTCTATTCCCTAGTTGATTTTATTTTAGACATAGGGTCTCCACTCCCTAGTTGATTTTATTTTAGACATAGGGTCTCCACTCTCTAGTCGCTTTTCCAACATAGGGTCTACACACCCTAGTTGATTTTATTTTAGACATAGGGTCTCCATTCCCTAGTCATTTTTCTAACATATGGTCTTTATACCCTGGTTGATTTTATTTTAGACATAGGGTCTTCACTCCCTAGGCGTTTTTCCAACATAGGGTCTCCACCCCTAGTTGATTTTATATTTAGACATAGGGTATCTACTCCCTAGTATCTTTTTCAATATAGGGTCTCCACTCCCTAGTTGATTTTTATTTTAGACATAGGGTCTCCACTTCGTAGTCTCTTTTTCAACATAGGGTCTCCACTCCCTAGTTGATTTTATTTTAGACATAGGGTCTCCACTCTCTAGTCGCTTTTCCAACATAGGGTCTACACACCCTAGTTGATTTTATTTTAGACATAGGGTCTCCATTCCCTAGTCATTTTTCTAACATATGGTCTTTATACCCTGGTTGATTTTATTTTAGACATAGGGTCTTCACTCCCTAGGCGTTTTTCCAACATAGGGTCTCCACCCCTAGTTGATTTTATATTTAGACATAGGGTATCTACTCCCTAGTATCTTTTTCAATATAGGGTCTCCACTCCCTAGTTAATTTTTATTTTAGACATAGGGTCTCCACTTCGTAGTCTCTTTTTCAACATAGGGTCTCCACTCCCTAGTTGATTTTATTTTAGACATAGAGTCTCCACTCCCTAGTTGATTTTATTTTAGACATAGAGTCTCCATTCCCTAGTTTTCTTTTCTAACATAGGGTCTTCACTCCCTAGTTGATTTTACTTTAGACATAGAGTCTCCACTCCCTAGTCGCTTTTCCAACATATGGTCTCCACTCCCTAATTGATGTTATTTTAGACATATGGTCTCCACTCCCTAATTGATGTTATTTTAGACATATGGTCTCCACTCCCTAGTTGTTTTTCCAACGTAGGGTCTCCACCCACTAGTTGATGTTATTTTAAACATATGGTCTCCACTCCCTAGCCTCTTTTCCAACATAGGGTCTCCACTCCCTAGTTGATTTTATTTTAGACATAGGGTCTGCACTCCTTAGTTTCCTTTCCAACATAGGGTCTCCACTCTATAGTTGATGCTATTTTAGACATAGGGTCTCCACTCCCTAGTCTCTTTTCTATCATAGGGTTT
>AWOL01S0119529.1:0-19541 GCA_000715115.1 Nicotiana otophora
GAGCGTTTGGACATTGATTCGAGGGGAAAAGGCATTGCGGAGTAGGACTTTTGCGCGTTTGAGATAAGTAACAGTTTTAAATCTGGTTTTGAGGGTATGAAATCCCGAGGATTGGTATGATGTAAGTGTTTGTAGGTAACGCATATGCTAGGTGACGGGCGTGTGAGCGTGCACCATGAGGGATTATGACTTTGTCCGTCCCGTGAGACTATAAAGTCGAATAGCCGTTGTTATTACTTGTTTTCCTTTCCTTTGAGAAATTAACTGTCTTTCATGTTAGAAACCATGCTTAGGCATTATGATATCATTGTTGGGACCCGCAGCAGTCGTATACTTGAGAATTGACTGCTAATTGTTGTCGTATACTCAATCACAGTCTTACTTGTGTGTAATATCTCTATTCCCTCTCACTTCTTGTTGATACTTGTATTCTCTATTTGGACCGATTATTATGATATTTTGTGAGCCCGAGGGGCTGGAGAGATTAGTGACTGAGATAGGGTATGAGTGCCAAAATGTGAACTATGTGAGGGTGTATAGATCGGGTTACACGCCGCAACGAGCCTTATGGCTACTTATATGATTGGGTTGGGCTACACGCCACAGCGATATAGCGCCTGGGCTGGAAGGAGCCCCTCCGGAGTCTGTATACCCCCAGTGAGCGTAGGTACCTATTAAGAGTGTGTATCGAGGGATGAGAGCCGAGAGTATGAGCTGATGATATGAATTGAGTGACTGCTGCCGTGAGAGGTTGTACTTGCTTTTATTTATTGTTGCAATTAGTTGTTATCTGATGTTGTTGTGAAATTTCTGGGAGATTCATATTTGTTTTACTTGTGCTCGAACTGATTTGACTTATGCCACTGGATTTGAAAGCATGTTCGCTCTTTACTGAAAACTTTTGAAATGATCTATATTATTATAGTTCGGCACTTCTTCTCGGTTCTTTATTTAATTCTGTTATTTGCTGAGTTAGTTGTACTTAAGCTACACCCTGCACTTCGTGTGCAGATCCAGGTGTGTACGGTTCTGGAGGTTGCTGAGTTCGTGCGCGGGCTAATTATCGGAGACTTACGAGGTAGCTACCGGCATCCGCAGTCCTTGTTTCTCCTTTATTATTATTTTTTCTCTCTTGTATTCGCATTTGGCACAGACTGTAGCAGACTCTATTTCTAGATTGGTTATTAGATGCTCATGATTTAGTGACACCCCGATGTCAGTCTATTTTTCCGCACTTATATTTTATTTGGGTTTTATCCCCATTTTTATGAGAAACTCCGATTATTTTAAATGTCTTAATTCATTTCTATTAAATTTGAAAGTGTTTTTGGGAAGGTCGACTTGCCTAGTATCACGATAGGCGCCATCACGACGGGTTAGATTTTGGGTCGTGGCACACATACAATTAATAGTGTGTATTCTTAAGAAAATATATAAAATGGACAAGAACTTAAAAAGCCCACCGAAAAGTATCTTGTTTAGATTTGAACTTTCCATTAGTGAAAACACTTTAAAGTTCTGACGAAGTTATTGGTATCTTAAAGAGTTGAACCACAACTCCTTGTGCCAAAATCGAAAATATCACACGCGTAATACTATTTTATTAAGTCAGAAATCCCATTATATGCTTTAGCACGTTTACGGCCTTGTGCTTATCCTGATTTCATGAATACTTACAAGATTAACCCTTTAAATCTTGCTAGAAGCGGCACCACTTCAGTATTCATATAGGTAAAATTAGATACAATGTCCCTGTTACTACAGACATTTACTAATTTTATTAAGATTTAACCCAACCTTTTCGTGTAACAGTTTGCACTATAAAGTTTGTTATTTTACCCCTGTTATTCCAGGCATATAACAACTTATTGACTCCTCACATAACAGTATGTAGTACATTTGAATTAAGGCTCTATAAGGAGATCGGTGCTTAAACAACACAAAGCAACTTGTTATTACCTCATTGAACGTATTTTGTTAGAGTGTTTACTAACTCGAAGTTGGGTTCCCATTGCTTGTGTTTAATTCAAGGGTTTTAGCCCCATTCCTTCACAAGTTTGCCATACTACATCTCTCGTCAATGCTTTGGTAAGTGGATCAGCCAAATTCTTATTCGATCTCACATACACAATAGTTATAGTCTCATTTGTGACTAATTCTCTTATATAAGCATGTCTCAAGCTTATATGTCTTGATTTTCTATTATATATCTTATTATGAGCCACACACATAGTAGTTTCACTATCACAAAATATAGAAATGGTTGGCATTGGTTGTGGCCACTACTTTATATCTAATAACATGTTCCTCAACCATTCTGCTTCTTTTCCAGCAGCTGCTAGTGCTATAAATTCAGATTCCAAGTAGAATGAGAAATACAAGTTTGTTTCTTAGATGCCCAGCTAATGGCACCAACTCCCAAAGTAAATATCTATCCTGAAGTGGATTTATTATCATTAACACTAGTAATCCAGCTTGCATCAGAATATCCTTCTAAAACAGTAGGAAAACCATTATAGCAAATGCCCAAATGTTTAGTATATTTTAAAAATCCAAGTACTCTAGTTATTGCTTTCCAATGATCATTACTTGGATTACTAGTAAATCTTGAAAGTTTACAAATAACAAATGTTATATCAGGCCTTGTACAATGCATTGCATACATCATACTACCTATTGCACTTGCATACTCTAATTGGGCTACTGTTGTTCCAGTGTTCTCAGTTAGTTTGATACTAGAGTCATAAGGAGTATTGAACTCCTTTATGCCTAAATGACTAAACTTTGCAAGGATTTTATTAATATAATGTGATTGTGATAAAGTCATTCTTTTGTAATCTCTTTTGACCTTTATACCCAAAATAGTATCTACTTCATTTAAGTCTTTCATTCTAAAGACTGAAGTTAGATACTTCTTGGTTTCAGAAATACCAAGCATGTTTGTACCAAATATAAGCATATCATAAACATATAGACAAATGATAACTCTGTATTCTTTTGTGAACTTGGAATAAATACATTTGTTAGCATGATTATGTATGAATCTATTTGATAGTGTTGTACTATCAAATCTTTCATACCATTGTTTAGGTGCTTGTTTCAAACCATAAAGAGACTTTATCAACTTAAAAACTTTTTTCTCATTTCCTAGAAGAACAAATTCTTTAGGTTGTTGCATATAAATTTCTTCATTAAGGTTTTCGTTTAAGAAGGCTGTTTTAACATCCATTGGATGCACATACAAGTTATATATAGAAGTTAAGGATAAAAGTACTCTAATGGATGTTATTCTTGCTACAGGAGCATATGTATCAAAATAATCTATGCCTTCTTTTTGAGTGAAATCTTTTGCAACTAATCTTGCTTTGAAGGTTTGGATAGAACCATCTGTATTATACTTTCTTCTAAAGACCTATTTGTAACCTATGGGTTTTGATCCAGTTGGAAGATCAACTACAACCCAAGTATTATTGGACATCATAGTGTCCATTTCGTCATTAATAGCCTCTTTCCAAAAGGCAGCATCTCTAGAAGCCATAGCCTCTTGAAATGTCTTCGGGTCTTCTTCAACATTTAATAAGATAGGAATCTGGCTACAGACATTTGTTCTATCTCCTTCAACAAGAAAAACTAGAGATTGTGAAGATATAAAATCAGAACCAAGACACTTTTCTTTTCTTATTCTTTGACTCTTTCTTGGTTCTATCTGAATATTATCACTTTTTTCGTTACTTTTAGTAGTTTCAGAATGTGATAATCTATATGCAGTAACATCACTTTCATTTGGTTCAGCCACTTTCTCATCAATAGTATCATGTATAAAACTATTTTCAATGAAATCAAAATGAATGGATTCTATTATAATATTAGATTCTAAATTCAGTAGTCTATATGCCTTTGAATTTTGTGCATATCCAACAAAAACACTTTTAATTTCTCTGGGACCTAGTTTGGTTCTTTGATGATCATGAACCCTATAGAATGATATACACCTCCACAATTAAAATAATCTAAGTTTGGTTTGCTACCATTCCAAAGTTCATATGGTGAAACATGTATACTTTTTGAAGGCGCCCTATTTAATATGTGAGAAGCTGTTAAAAGTGCTTCAATTTCAACAGTCAATTTCTCAGAAGAATGTGAAAATTGCTCCGTCAATTTCTCAGAAGAATACAGGATTTTCTTTCTATAGTCATTCCAAGAAGAAGGCAGTTTAGAAAGTATAGCATCGATTTGAAGTGCATCAGCATTTTTCAATTCAAGATCACTTAGTTTTGAAACTAAGATTTGCAGTTCATGAATCTGATCCATAATGGGCTTTGTATCAACCATTTTAAATTCGAAGTACTTTAAAGATAGAAATTTATCAATACCTCGTTTCTCGTTTTCATAAGCACTTTGCAATGCCGTCCAGATTTTCCTTTGAGACTTGAAATTTTGATATAGATCATAGAGATGATCTGTTAATGTATTCAGAATATGTCCCCGACACAACAGTTCATCATCTTCCCGTTTCTTCCTCGTTGCTTTCACTTCATCAAAATCCTCTGCAGTAGGTTCTGGCAGAACAGGCAATTGCGGATCAAGAACATAAAAAATCTTTAGAGCAGTCAGTAGAAAAATCATCTTGTCCTTCCAGCGAGTAAAGTTTGATCCATCAAAACGGTCGAGTTTGATGAACTCTTTTGGATTTTCAACAGCGGACAGAATGTTCTCCATAACAGAATAACTTCTTTAAGATTGTTAGAAAAATTTATGATTAAAAACGAGATTGAGAAGGCTTGAGGCGTGAGAACGACTTTCCTTAAAGAAGTTATTGCCCGTATACATATTTGGCAAAAATACAGACAATCTTCTTCAGGATACAACAAGCCACTAATTGATACTTGCAGATTTTTTTAAATCTCTTTGTAGGGAATCTCATGTTTATTTATAGAGCAAAAGCCAGGCCTTTTTCGAAAAGTCACTTTATTTTATTAACATCTGTGTCTGTTTGTTTGAATTTTTTGATTTTCTGTTATAGAAATAAAAAATAAAATTATTATTTTAATAACCGGCCCAGCCCAAGGTCCAAGTATTTAATATTAATATATATATATATATTAAAAATTTAAATAAAACTGATTTTCTGTTATAGAAATAAAAAATAAAATTATTAATTTAATAACCGGCCAAACAAGTATTTGCACANCCTCTGGGACCTAGTTTGGTTCTTTGATGATCATGAACCCTATAGAATGATATACACCTCCATAATTAAAATAATCTAAGTTTGGTTTGCTACCATTCCAAAGTTCATATGGTGAAACATGTATACTTTTTGAAGGCGCCCTATTTAATATGTGAGAAGCTGTTAAAAGTGCTTCAATTTCAACAGTCAATTTCTCAGAAGAATGTGAAAATTGCTCCGTCAATTTCTCAGAAGAATACAGGATTTTCTTTCTATAGTCATTCCAAGAAGAAGGCAGTTTAGAAAGTATAGCATCGATTTGAAGTGCATCAGCATTTTTCAATTCAAGATCACTTAGTTTTGAAACTAAGATTTGCAGTTCATGAATCTGATCCATAATGGGCTTTGTATCAACCATTTTAAATTCGAAGTACTTTAAAGATAGAAATTTATCAATACCTCGTTTCTCGTTTTCATAAGCACTTTGCAATGCCGTCCAGATTTTCCTTTGAGACTTGAAATTTTGATATAGATCATAGAGATGATCTGTTAATGTATTCAGAATATGTCCCCGACACAACAGTTCATCATCTTCCCGTTTCTTCCTCGTTGCTTTCACTTCATCAAAATCCTCTGCAGTAGGTTCTGGCAGAACAGGCAATTGCGGATCAAGAACATAAAAAATCTTTAGAGCAGTCAGTAGAAAAATCATCTTGTCCTTCCAGCGAGTAAAGTTTGATCCATCAAAACGGTCGAGTTTGATGAACTCTTTTGGATTTTCAACAGCGGACAGAATGTTCTCCATAACAGAATAACTTCTTTAAGATTGTTAGAAAAATTTATGATTAAAAACGAGATTGAGAAGGCTTGAGGCGTGAGAACGACTTTCCTTAAAGAAGTTATTGCCCGTATACATATTTGGCAAAAATACAGACAATCTTCTTCAGGATACAACAAGCCACTAATTGATACTTGCAGATTTTTTTAAATCTCTTTGTAGGGAATCTCATGTTTATTTATAGAGCAAAAGCCAGGCCTTTTTCGAAAAGTCACTTTATTTTATTAACATCTGTGTCTGTTTGTTTGAATTTTTTGATTTTCTGTTATAGAAATAAAAAATAAAATTATTATTTTAATAACCGGCCCAGCCCAAGGTCCAAGTATTTAATATTAATATATATATATATATTAAAAATTTAAATAAAACTGATTTTCTGTTATAGAAATAAAAAATAAAATTATTAATTTAATAACCGGCCAAACAAGTATTTGCACATACACTTAATAGTGTGCATTCTTAAGCAAATATATAAAATGGACAAGAACTTAAAAAGCCCATAAAGTGGTTTTAGGCTACCGATATGGGGAAGTCCCACATTCCCCACATCATCCCACATTATAACAAACTACTTCTTACAAAAACAGATCATGCGATTACAACAAAATATTTATCCCAAAATAAAATATAGGTAGCATGATTCACGCAATTTTGAACTTATACAATACAATGATTAATTCTGTTAATATATATATATATATGCCCCGTAACGTTTTTTAAAGATTTAACATTTTAAAAGTGTACCAACAATATTTGGGAATAATATTTTTAAGTGTCCAAGGAGACCTACTAACTTGGACCACATCATTTAGTCACGGAAATCTTTGAGGGAAGTGATTTGGAGTATGCTAATGAAGTTTAGAAGTGAAAAGGATTTGGTGAGAACAAGTTGGAAATGTTAAGTGGAATAGGATGTCCTAAGTCGTGCACCCCTTGACTTTGGACAAGTATAACTCTCTTAATATAAAAGTATTTTCCAATGGATTTTGATTCTACATTATTGTAAAGCCCTCAAGATTTCCTATAACTTCAAGGCCTTAAAGTGCGCCTCGAGATCTCCATTTTTCGTTTTGCATGCCACGGATGGCCACAAATGAGAGTGTCATTATGTAAACATGGTTTCATACTTATATGAAGGTTTATAAGTGAATTCGGTTCTAAATTTCATAACTGGACAGTAACTGCTAAAACTCACTACAAGAAATTCGGCAAAAATCGACCGAAAAACCGACCAAAATCGGTCGGTTTTTCAAAATATTTTATTTTTAATTTTTTTTTTTATGAAATCATCCAACTTTGGTCAGTTTTCTTTGGCGCAAAAATGCGAAAAATTATTTTTGCGTCCCGCGAAATTTATTTTTCAAGAAACCGACCAACTTTGGTCGGTTTTCCATTTAATATAAATTACAATTAATATGAAAAAAATCAAAAAAATCGATCGGTTAATTCGGCCGGTCATTTTAAAAAACCAACCAAATTCGGTCGCTAATTTTATTTTTTTTAATAAAATCGACCGACATCGGTCGGTTATTTTCGCGCGAAAACGCAATTAAAGAATGTAAATAAAATAAAAGACAGTCTTAAAATAAAATGCATCAATGGTTTAGTGGTAGAGTAGTATCCTGCCACAGTACAGACCCCGGTTCGATTCTTAGATGGTATATTTTTTAATTACATAATTAAAATACCAACCGACTTGGGTCGGTTTTTTTGGCAATTAGTTTTTTGAAATTTAATTGACCGGCCGAAATCGGTCGAAAAATACCGATCAAAGTCGGTCGGTTAGCTCTATCGACCTTACGATTACCGACCGCCACAAATCGATCAATTTGCGGTCGATTATTGCTAATTATCGATCAACATCGGTCGGTTTCGTCGGTCGATTTTTCCGTTTTTTTTGTAGTGACTGGACAGACTTTCTAGCTCAAACAATGTAGAAATCACACCCAAAAACTCAACTACAATTTGCCAGATTCTCTTCTTTGAGCACAGGGAAAGGTTTACAATTCTCAGGAAAATCAAACTCCAGAATCGCAACTATAACTAGGGAAGTGTTTCAACTGGATCAATGATCTCCAAGATCAGAAACCAATCCCAATTCAATTTTAAGATTTCAAGAGCAATTTTCGACAAACAATTCCCAGTAGAAATCAAGGCTCAAAGTAGATTTGATCAGTTCCACAATGGCAACAAACACGACTCGAACCATAAAGAATCACAACAGAACTTCAACTAAGCTATCAATGAGATTTTCAGTTAACACTTAGAAACTCGATCAAAATTCCCAACCGAATTAATAAACCAGAACTTCATACAATAGTTCAAACTAATACCAACCTCGAGTTGACTAAAGAATTCAGCTCAATCACTAATCAAAGAACATAGGTAAATTTTTAATAACCTGGCCAGTCGTTTTGAGTATTTTAGCTCTATTCCCCTATTTATTGCCTCCTTTATGTTATATTACGGTTATGTGACTTGTCAGGGTGGTTGATTTTGGTTTCGGGTGAGTTTTGGAGTGAATATGACACTTAGTCCCTAAGTTGGAGGCTTAAGTTGAAAGAGTTGACCGTAGTTTAACTTTTATGTAGACGACTCCGGAATGGAGTTTTAAAGGTTCTAATATCTCCGTATGGTAATTTTGGATTTAGTAGCGTGTCCGGTATTGATTTGGAGGTCCGTAGGTCGTTTCATCTTGAATTGGCGAAAGTTAGAAAGTTGAAGGTTTGGAAGGTTGAGAAGTTTGACCGGTAGTTGACTTTATTGATATCGGGGTTGGATTTAGATTCCAAAAGTTAGAATAGGTCCGTCATGTCATTTATAACTTTTGTGCAAAATTTGAGGTCAATCGGAGTTATTTTGGTATGAATCGATGTTAGTTTTGGAAGTCGGATGTTCCTAGTTTTAATAGGCTTGAATTGGGTTGCGATTCATAGAATCAATATTGTTTGATGTAATTTTTGGTCTCGAGTAGGTCCGTTATGTGTTTTGAAACTTGTTGGTATATTCGGACAAGGTTCCGGGGGGCAGGTGTGAATCAGATTAAAAATGGGCTAATCGGACTAAGTTCGGACAAGGCTCGGTTTGTGGCGATTCTTCGAGGTATTTTGAAGGAAATCATCGAGGTAAGTGATTCTAACTCGGATTTAGATATTATACATGAATCCATCGTTATTTTTGTCATTTAATTAGTGATTTGAGTTGGAAAATTTGTGAAACTTCATAGACCGAATTTTGGGGATTTGAAAGGCGATTTGAGGTCGGATTTAAATAATTTTAGTATGGTTAGACTCATTATCAAATGGGTATTTGGATTTTGTAAGTTTGGTTGGGTTCTGAGACGTGAGCTCTGGGTTGACTTTTTGAGTTGACTTTTTTATTTCTCTTTAAAGATTACAACTTTATTGTTCGGAATAGTTTCCTAAGGTTTGTATTTATGTTATAAAGTTATTTTGGCTAGATTCGTGTCATTCGGAGTTGGATAATCGCGGAAAGGGCTTACTAGTAGATTGAGTTAGCATGTTTTGATGTAAGTGTCTTGCCTAACTTTGTGTGGGGGAATAACCCCTTAGGATTTGTGTTAATTGTAGTATGTGAAAGTCGGGTACGCAAGGTGACGAGTGTGTACATGGGCTAAATGTGGTAATTGACCGGTTTTAGCTGTGTAGATTCTTTTCATGCCTTTAATTGAGTTGCCATAACATGTTATATTTATCATCATTAGTCTATCTTCACATGCTTCACTTGACGTTATTAATGCTTGCCTTATCTCTTACTTACTAATTGTCTTTACATATTTAGTTGAAGTTATTGTTCTCTCAATTCTTTATTAATTATTTAACTGTCGAGTTCCTTTACCTAAAGTTATTATTTCTTGGAATATCTCATTGGCGAATTATGGTGTTGAAGTTATAAAGGCCGTGATTCATATTGAAGCAAAGTTGTAAATTTGTTGGAACACGATTCTTGTTGAGTTATTCACTTTCGGTTGCTATTGTTGATGCTTTTGTGCTTATTGTGGTTGAGTCATGGGATATTTATTGTGAAAATACTATTATTGTTGAGTTCTTTAGCATGTTGTGGTATTGGGCACTTGAGGTGCAATTTGTGATATGTTGTGATATTGATACGCATGGCGGTGGTATAAGGATTGGGGTTGAAACGCATGCGGTGAGATAAGGTGGGCTTGATACGCGTCTTGCTAGTAGGTGAACTACTTGAAGCCACGCGGTGTGATAAGATAGGCAAAAATACGGGTAGTTATTTCGGAAAATAATTTTTAAAACTAAATGTAAGGCTCACGCGGTGATATAAGGAAAGATTGTAATTTAATGTGTGAAATGAGGCTACGAGGCAGTACTTCAGTAGTGATTCTTGTTGATACCTTTCATTTACATCACTTGTGTTTTGGTTGCATCATTTCCTTGACATTCTTATTATGTGTTTCTTCAGTAATGCCTTAATTACCTTAGTCTCAGTGTAGCTATTCTTGATATATCTCTTCCTTGTATCATTTTTCTTGTTTTCATTATCATACTATACTATACCTGTTCAGTTTCTTTATTTATTCCAGTAGGTGTCTTGACCCGACCTCGCCATTACTCTACCGAGGTTAGGCTTAACACTTACTAGGTACCATTGATGCTATGTTTCTGCATATGCAGATCCAAGTACTTCATACCATCCTAGGCATCAATGAGTCGAGCTTGGATCGGAGACTTCAAGGTATACCTTCCGACGTCCGTAAGCCTCGGAGTCACCCTCTATCTTCTATTTCATTCTTCTTTTACTCCCTCCGTTTCAATTTATGTAAACCCATTTGACTGAGACGGAGTTTAAGAAAAGAGAGAAAACTTTTGAACTTGTAGTATAAAATGAGGCACATATATTTTGTGTGGCTATAAATCATTGCATAAAGGTAAATTGTTTCTAAATAGGGAAAAAGGTCATTCTTTTTGGCACAGACTAAAAAGGAAATAGGTTCACATAAATTGAGACTGAGGGAATATTAGATACAGTTGTATAGGGATGTTCAGTATACTCATGTAGAGCTTGTGATTCGGTATCATCGAATTTTGGGAGTTATGCTCAGTTGAGTTGCGGGGTCTTTTTATGATAGTTATTGGTTGAATCGAATGTTTTATTACTATTTCAATTAATTCCGCATGTATGCTGAGCTTACTTAGTCTTAGAGACATATGACAGAAATTCAGTGGTCGATTCAATTAACCAATCTCAATTCCTTCAGATATTCAGAAAATTAATCGAGCTTAGAAGTACCAAACTTGTGCTTGAAGATGAATTGAAGTTCGAGGTGATGAATCAGTTGCAAACGGCTCCTAGCAAATGAAGAACACAACCTTGGAGTCGCGATTCGATTCTTACCCCAAACCTTCAACAATGGAGCTCAAATTTGGACTACAAACTCCTAAAAATTGCTCGAACAAAGCTCCAAAGTCAATTTGGAACAAGACTCACTAAATCGACGAACCCTAGGTCGTCTTCTCCACTGAAGCAGCTTTACAAAATTTCGAACCCAAACCTAGCAATCTAGAATCAATCGGTCACAATCTTCAAACTGAGCTTCACACTGATGTTTCCAACTAAAATCTAGCTCACACCAAGATTTTCAAACTCAAATTTCGGATATGGAGAAAAACCCCAAATTTCGATTCTTCTGGTTAACGTCGGTTTCACCAATCTCAATCCCAAACTTCAAATCCAAGCTCAAATCAGTAATTCAATCTCTGATTATGAAGAAATTTAGAAGTTTCATAATAAAATCAACAGAGAAAGAGAATCGAATTTTCTATTTTGGAAAGAAACAAGGAATAACAATGAGACAATATCTATTTTAGTCTCGGATGAACAGTAATTCTTGCTATTTTTTTATTCTTTTTTTGGAATTTTCAAATTTCTGATTTTTTTTTTTCCAGATTTTGATGATAATCAAAACATAAATAAGGAATTGTTAGAACAAATCCTCNTTTTTTTTGGAATTTTCAAATTTCTGATTTTTTTTTTCCAGATTTTGATGATAATCAAAACATAAATAAGGAATTGTTAGAACAAATCCTCACCCTATGCTCTGATACCAAGATGATACGTAATCGTATCAAGAACACGAATAATGTAAAAATACGTGGAATAAAAAAGGATAGAAGATTAGGATTTAAAATAGTGAAAGACAAAAATCTAACTATGAACTAGTTAAGCCCCTTGAATTTACTATGATAAATACTAATTAAGGAAGAACAAGAATAAATAACACAGATTAAGTTAAGTAAAGAATTCCTTTTTAAAGCCCCTAGAAGATATATTAACTAAAACAACAAATTAATATTCAAATACAAAAGATAATCTAATAGCATGAACATGAACTCATATATGATAAACCTAACATAGATAATCTAGAAAACATAATAAATAAAGAGAAAATAATAATACCCTAAACCTTTCAAGGTTTGGTCTTTGTTTATCTATCCATCATCATAAACTCCATTTCAAATTGATAGGAAGGGAATATTTATACTAGAGTACTATTTAGGCTAAATAACAAAAATACCCTTAGCTAGTAAAGGAAGCTAAGTAGACCTAAATTATAAGACTGGCCTAAATAACTAATTGTCAATATAGCTTTCTTGATCTTGAGTCCTTTAAAGCACTGCAATGTTATGATGTTGACTTGGAAATTATCCTCATTAAGCGTGCTCATTCGGCATGTATCACATCATATTCTTCAGAACGGTTGGCTCAGATGTACATCAGGGAGATTATCCGCCTGCACGGTGTACCCATTTTTATCATTTCAGACTGAGGCACGCAGTTCACATCACACTTTTGGAGAGTCGCGTAGCGTGAGTTGGGAACGTGGGTAGAGTTGAGTAAGCGTACTATTTAGATTTTGAAGGACATGCTGCGGGCATGCTCTATATATTTTGGGGGTCAGTGGGACCAACTTCTACCTCTAGTGGAGTTCACGTATAACAACAACTACCAGTCCAGCATCCAGATATCTCCATATGAGGCCTTATATGGGAGACGACATCGTTTGCTGGTTGGTCAGTTTGAGCCCGGTGAGGCTAGATTGTTGGGCACCGATTTGGTTCACAATGTTGTAACGACCCGACCGATCGTTTTGAGTATTTATTCTCCGTTTCCCCCTATTTTGATGCTTCACATATATCTAATTAGGGTTACGTGCCTTGCCGGGGTAGTTGGTTTGATTTTTGGGAGGTTTTAGAGTGAATTGGGACACTTAGTCCCAGGGTTGGAAGCTTATATTGTAAGAGTTGATCGAAGTTTGACTTTTACGTAGACGACTCCGTAGTGGAGTTGTGATGGTTCCAATAGCCTCCTATGGTGATTTTGGACTTAGGCATATGCCCGGATGTAGATTTTGAGGTCTGTAGGTTGGTTTGGTACTTTTTGGCAAAAGTTGGAAAGTTGAAGGTTTGGAAGATTAATAGGTTTGACCAGGAGTTGACTTTGTTGGTATCAGATTCAATTTTTAGTTTTGGGAGTTGGAATATATCCGTTGTCTAATTTGTGACTTGCATGCAACATTTGAGGTCATTTTGAGTTGATTTGATATGGTTCGGCACGAGAATTAGAACTTGAAAGTTTATTAATTTTCTTAGGCTTGAATTGAGGTGTGATTCATAGTTTTGATGTTATTTTGGGTGGTTTGAGGCCTCAAGCAGGTTCATGTCATGTTTTAGGACTTGTTGGTATGTTTGGATTGTGTCCCGGGGGCCTCGGGTGTGATTCAGACTATGTTTGGACTTGTTGCCTTACTAAAGAACTATTGGAATTTTGATGTTTTCGCATATGCAGTGGGTTTGGCCGCAAATGAGAGACCACAGAAATGACTAGGGAGGAGCAGGTGTGAGTGTGAATCGGTAGAGGAAGTCCGCAATTGCAAAAGCTGGGACGTAGGTGCAGACTCGCAGGTGCGTAGAGTAGTGTGCAGAAGCGAATGGTCAGGGAATTAGTGGTTTCCGCATCAACGAAGGTTTCTCCACAAATGCAATGTCGTAGACGCGGTGTCGCAGATGCGAATGAAGGACCACAGGTGCGGATTAACTGCCAGACTTTATAATTCAAAGGGTTTGGTCATTTTTCATTATTTGGAGTTGTGAGCTCGGTTGAAGGCGATGTTTGGGAGACTTTTCACCACAATTGAAGAGGTAAGTGAAGTTTATTCAATTTTGATGTTCGATATTGATTACTCATGGATTATTACATCTAGTTTATGTGGGTTTAAGGTAAAATTTGGGGATTTTAGATTATGTCATTGGTGAGTGAGATTTGATGATTTGAGGGTCTATTTGTGATTGGAATTGGATGAAACATATATATTCCGACTCGTATCGGAGTGGGTGTTTGGAATTTATGAGTTTGGTAGGGTTACGGGGTTCGAGAGTGGGGTTGAACTTTTAGGTTTACTTTGCACAATTGAATATAAACCTTAGCTTTATTGTTTGGAATTGTCTTCTATGGTTCTATTTATGATATTAAGTTGTTTTGGCTAGATTCGAGTCGCTCGAAGGTCGATTCACGTGGGAAGGGATTTTTGGAGTTTTGATTCCTGCGTTTTGAGGTAAGTAGCATATCTAAACTTAGATTTGAGCATAATTATCCCTACGAACTATATATTTGAGATATTTCGGAGGTGACGCACGTGCTAGGTGACGCGCGCGTGTGTGCACTGGGGTATTCATGATCAGGGTGAATTTCAGACTATTATGAGACTTGTTGCTATCATGCCTCATTATATATGTGCTTTCTCCACTTGATTGATTATTTGAGCTATGATTTATTCTAGAAATCATGTCTAGGCTATGTGCTTAATTGTTTGAGACATGGCAGGGCTATTCTTGTTGTTTTGAGCTATTTCCTTAATTGCACACATACTCTCAATCATGATTCTATATCTGTGTATGTTGTCTCCATCGCAGTGTTTTTCTTATCTTAATTTCTCACATATTGTTGATGCCTCATATGTGTAACACTGTTTAATTGAGTATTGTGAGATGTGTTTATCTGAGACTTGAGTGGTTGATGACTAAGATGGGCCATAGAGTCGATGTGGTATGGAGTTTGAGGTGACGTGAACGCCAGGCCCATATTGAGCAAATTAGTACTATTTATGGGTGATGTGTACACCAGGCTCCACTATTGGGCTATGTGATATTGATTAGCGCTTGGGCCAGGATCAACCCCTCCAGAGTCTGATATTACAATGAGCGCAAACACAGTNGCACAGTGATATATATATATGTGTGCTTTGGTGAGGGGCATTATGTCAAGCACTAGTACAATACTGAGAGTAGTTGTGTGAGTGTGAGGTGCTTTGTGCCAGGCATTGTGAGCCTGCTGAGTGTGGTTATTCTTGATGGTTTCATCATGATGATATTGACTTGATATGTATATTTGAAATGTAGGCATATAGATGTATTTTCCTCAAGGTAGTTGGTAAATAGAATGTTTTATTTGTAATGGGTGCTTTAACTGTGTACTTGGAAAGCATGTCTCCATTCCTAAAATTGTGAGTGAGATGAACATGACATCATTTAGTTATTTGCTTATAATGTTCTCTTTATTTCCTAACTTGTTATTTATTATTGATATTGGTCAGTGAGTGTTTTTTCTGAGCTCTTCATTGTTTTTAGCCGAAGGTTAGATTTGTAACGCATTGAGTACATAAGGTCAGTTGTACTTATACTACACTCCGCACTTCGTATGTAAATCCAAGTACTCCTGGATGTTGTGATTGCTAGAGTTGTATTGGTACCATCTTTTGGGAGACTACGAGGTAGTTGTTATGTCATTCGTAGACCTTTGAGTATTTTTTCATTTACTTCTATTATTACTATTCTATTATTCAGACAATTGTATTGAGCATTTGGCCTTGTATTTGACATTCAGTAGTACTCAAGTACTCGTTGACACCAGATCTTTGGGATGGTTGTAGTAGTGTTATCACTGCTCTTCTCAGATATCTCATGATATTTCTGTTGTTAAGAGTATCACTTTCTGCTTCTTAAGTATATTGATATTGTGAATCTGTTGGATTGCTTAGCAAGTAGTGTTAGGTGTCATCACAGCTCCGGTGGGAGTTTAAGTCATGACAAGTTGGTATCAGAGTACTAGGTTGCCTAGGTCTCACGAATCATGAGCAAATGTAGTAAAATTTTGTGGATCGGTACGGAGACGTCTGTACTTATCTTCGAGAGGCTACCAAATTGTTAGGAAACATCACTTTCTTTCATTCTTGTCGTATGGATTTGTTAATTCCGAAGTCTAAACCTCTACTCTTATATTCACTCATAGATAGTGATGACCCGTTCTGCGGAGCAGGCACTAGTGCCACCAGTCAGGGTCACGAGAGGCCCGGGCAGAGGTGGGGCTCGCACTATAGCTAGAGCAGCACCTTTGGAGCCAACAGTTGCTCCAGTGGAGGAGTAGGTTCCGGATATTATTAAGCAGGTTGGACCAGCTCAGACACCGTCGGTGCTTATTGCTATGCTAGTCTTCAAGAGACTTTGGCCCAGATCTTGAGTGTGTGCACGGGATTGGGTCAGGCGGGTATGATACCGGTTGCACCAGCGACCTCACAAGATGAGGAAGCCCAGACTCTTGCCGCCCGTACACAAGAGCAACTAGCTCATGGCTATCAAACACCAGGGGTGTTACTAGTTCAGCCAGTTACTGCTGCTCTGGACTGGGGTTGGTCCACCTATGTCCGATGAGGAGCATAAGTGGTTGGAGCGCTTTAAGAGTCTTGGCCCTCCCTGAGTTTAGTGGAGCAGAGTTAGAGGATGATCAGGGTTTTCTGGATCGGTGTCATTAGATTCTTTGCACAACGGGTATTATAGACACCAGTGGAGTAGCATTTATTACTTTTCAGCTGACAGGGGAAGCCTACAGATGGTGGCAGACCTATGAGTCAGGAAGGACAGCTGACGCCTCACCACTTATGTGGCATGAGTTATCAGTTCTCTTCTTAGAGAAGTTTGTTCCACGGACTCTCAGAGAGGATCTACGTAGGGATCTTGAGCACGTACACTAGGGGGATATGATTGTGACCTAGTATGAGATGAGGTTCGCGAATTTGGCACATCATGCCATATGGTTGGTTTCCACTGAGAGAGAGAGGATCAGGTGGTTCATTGATGGCCTTAACGATGGTCTACGTTATAGTTTAGCTCGAGAGACCAAGACAGATGTTAGGTTTTACCGGGTGGTCAAGATTGCTAGGTGCTTGAAGGAGGTTCGCAGGCTTGAGCACAAGGAGCGGGAGGGCAAGAGGCCCCGTGGTTCAGGTGGTTTTAGTGGTACCTTGTCTGGAGGTCAGTCACAACACAGTAGAGGCCGTCCTTTTAGGCCCGCTTAGGTAGCTCATCAGATTCCTCGTGGCTCATTAGTTAGTCACGTCTCATACAATACGCGTCCAGACCAGTCATCATTTAGTGCACTTCTAGCTCAGAGCATGTACCATACTCCATAAGTTTAGGTTTCAGCAGTACCAGGTACTTCCAGTGGTTACTCCCATTCACATGGTCCAATTCAGGCCCCACAACCATTTCCGGGATGAGGTTGCTACGAGAGTGGGAAGTTGGCGTATGTAAGAAAGTATTTCCCCCATTACTATAGAGGTCCAGTGCTGTAAGGATGCAAAACTATGACTCCCGAACCAATTGCTACACCACCCTCTTAGCCAACTCGAGGTGTAGGTCGTACGGGTCGAGGTCGCCCTAAAAAGGTGGTCAGTCAAGCGGTGGTCACTTCCGCTGCTATGATTTCCTCGCCAGACCCAGGCAGTTGCTTCTGATGCCATGATCACAAGTATTGTTTTTGTGTGCCATAGAGATGCTTCAGTGTTATTTGACCTTAGTTCCACTTATCCATATGTGTAATCATACTTTTCTCGTTACTTGGATATGCCTCATGATTCTTTAGTTATGCTTGTTCATGTTTCTACGCCGGTGGGTGATTCTATTATTATAGATCGTGTATATCGGTCATGTGTGGTGACCATTGGAGGTTATGATACTAGAGTTGATCTTTTACTACTTAGCATGGTTTATTTTGATGTAATTTTGGGCATGGATAGGTTGTTACCATGTCACGTTTCTTGATTGTCACGTTAAGACCAGGACGTTGGCAATGCCGGGATTGCCGAGGTTGCAGTGGTGAGACTCCCTGGATCATGTTCCTAGTAGAGTGATTTTATATTTAAAGGCTCAATGAATGGTTGAAAAGAGATATTTGGCGTATTTGTCCTTCATGAGGGATGTTAGTGATGATACTCCTACCGTTGAGTCAGTTCCGGTAGTGAGGGATTTCCTAGACGTGTTTCCTGCATACCTACTGGGCGTGCCACCTGATAGGGATACTAATTTTGGTATTGACTTGGTGTCGGGCACTCAGCACATCTCTATTCAATCGTATCGCATGGCACATGTAGAGTTGAAGGAGTTGAAGGAATAGTTACAGTAGCTACTTTATAAGGGTTACATTAGGCCTAGTATGTCACCTTGGGGTGCACCGGTTCTATTTGTGAAGGAGAGGAATGGTACTATGAGGATGTGCATTGACTATAGGAAGTTGAACAAGGTTACTCTCAAGAACAAGTACCCACTACCAGGTATTGATGATTTGTTTGATCATCTTCAAGGTGCTAGGGTGTTCGCGTAGATTGATTTTAGATCGGGGTACCATCAGTAGAAGATCCGGGATTCTGATATTCAAAAGACTACTTTCAGGACTCGCTATAGTCACTATGAGTTTTTGGTGATGTCTTTTGGGCTGACCAATACCCCCAACAACTTTTATGCACCTAATAAACAGTGAATTTCAGCTCTATCTTGATTTAATTCGTCATAATTATCATTGATGATATATTGGTGAATTCTCACAGCCGGGAGGATCGTGAGCAGCACTTTAGGATCGTTCTCCAGACGTTAAGGGAGAAGAAGCTATATGCTAAATTCTCTAAGTACAAGTTTTGGCTTGATTCAATGGCATTATTGGGTCACGTGGTGTCTAGTGAGGGAATTAAGGTGGATCTGAAGATGATTGAGGCAGTTCAGAGTTGGCCCAGAATGTCTTCTGCTATTGAGAGGCTAGGTATTATCGTTATTTTGTGAAGGGGTTTTCATCTCTAGCAACCCTATTGACTAGATTGATGCAGAAGGGTGCCCCATTCATGTGGCCTGATTAGTGTGAGGAGAGCTTTTAGAAGCTCAAGACTGCCTTGACTACAGCTCCAGTTCTAGTTTTTCCTTCGGGATCGATTTCTTATTCCATCTATTATGATGCTTCATGGATTGGCATTAGATGTGTGTTGATGAAGGAGGGTAGAGTTATTGCTTATACCTCGCGTCAGTTGAAGACCGATGAGAAGAACTACCATGTACATGATTTGGAGTTAGCATCCATTGTTCACGCGCTGAAGATTTGGAGGTATTATCTTTATTGTATGTGTTATGAGGTGTTCACAGATTACAGGAGTCTCCAACACTTATT
>AWOL01S0119543.1:0-11954 GCA_000715115.1 Nicotiana otophora
TCAGGTTTTAGTATAAAATTCAAAATAAAAAAGGAAACTAGAATACTAATGAAAATTTAATACGGTAAAAATTGAAACTCAAATTTTATAGCTAAAAGAAGAATGAAAATATCAAAAAGCTCTTAGAGCATATGAAGAGTTCTTTATATGTTACTTGCTTATCCAGAAAAGAACTATATTTTATCCTAAAAATTTGAAAAAGAATTTCAAGAATTTGATTGAAATTCAAATATATTTAACCAATAAATTGGTATAACAATATTTAAACAAGGCTCATCATGGACTTACATCTTATTGTCACATAAATTATTTATAATAAAACCAATTTATAGTGGTTCAAGATAAGATAAATCTCAATGGAAGTAATAATTAGTTTAATCTCTGACTCCTTAAGTTGTTGATTACCATGAAGACTCGGAGAAGGAGATACAAGAGAAAAAATGATAAGAAGGAAAAAATAGAATTAAAACAAAAAAAGACCTACGAAGTACAAACTAAATACGTAGTATTATATTAATGTGTGTCCATGGGGTCTCGACCGGAGGCACCAGTGCCAAAATTTGAGCAAGGGTGCCATCTACTCTATATGGTTAAATCATTAAACATTTGTACATAAAATCTGTTTTTACTTGGCAAGAGGATGGGTGCATGTGCCCCACATTTGCTAACATAGATACGCCCCTAAAAGATTGGTACTACTAGTATTGGAGTAAATATTTACAGCAATTAAGGGTCATTTGGTTTGAATATGGCTTATATCGGGATAAGTTATGCTGGGATAAGTTATGTTGGGATTAGTTATGCTGGGATGAGTTATCCTGGTATTATGTTTTATCCACTGTTTGATATGTTGTATTAAAAATAACAATTGCATAATTTCTAAAAAGAAGGTATAAGTTATCCCGGCACTAATTACCCCATCCTCTACAAGGTATAAGTTATCCCGATACTAATTTTAATTTCGGGATAACTTATACCTGATTTGCTAATCAAACAAAGTATTAAGGTGATATTAAATTTTTATACCAGCACTATACCTTCTTATACCTCATACCAAACGACTCCTTAGTGTTTTCATTAAATCAAATAATTTGATTTTGATTGTTAAATATTAAAGTAAAAATACTTATCACTTCACCATAATTATTAAATGATAAATTATGTGTGTGAAAAGCATATAACTTGTATTTATTAGGTTGACGTAAATAGAGACGTAACTACTTTTGTACAAGGAGAGTCAATCCGCGAAAACATTACATTGTCTAGATTAATCAAACAGAATATATTATATGCTTGATTCTCTTGACTTTTTCTTATGTTCACTTTCTCATATTTTGGGTGAAAATCATTTACATCCTCAAAATTACTCTAAAATCAAACAAAAGCTCTATTGATATGAGGAGTAGAATGATAATTGTTCAAAATTGGAGAATGAGATTTTTAAAGCAAACTTGGGGGATATAAATAATTTTCACCCTTATATTTTTAATTCTCTTAGTAAAAACTCAGGCGCTTTAAACATCGAGACGGGTCCGTTTTACCTCAAATATTAGTATGGTAATCACGTGATGTCACGACCCAATTTTACCTATAGGTCGTGATGGCGCCCAGCATCACAACTAGGCAAGCCAACTAGTGAATTAAACGTATATTTATTCTTTTATTAATTTCCAAGTAATTAAACTCTTCTTACTTGCAAGATTTAAGAAAATATTCAAGGTTCTAATTAAATAAAAACCAAACAAAATAATTAAATTCACTATTCTACTAATGTGTGTACCAAGACCTGGTATCACAAGTGTATGGGCATCTAGTAGATTATACCAAAAATTTCTAAATATTGTCTGAAATAAAATAGACAGAATACAAAAACAAATAGAGACACTAGTTGCTGTAGAACGACTCAGAAAGACTGCTCACCACTAGGCCTCGGGGTAACGGGGATGTGCACCGGTAGGACCGCCTAAAACTCCTGTCTCAGATCCTGCACAAAAAGTGCAGCAAGCGTAGCATGAGTACGTAAACAACGTGTATCCATTAAGTATCAAGCCTAATCTCGAAGAAGTAGTAACGAGAGGTCGACTTTGACACTCACTATGGGTCAATAATATTAAAATAGAAATATTTAAATAGATATGATTTATGTGAATAGCAATAATTTTTTAATTAATCAATTAACTTCACAAGCTGCAATAGAATGTCAAGGTATCATGTAATCATTATTATTAGGCACGATTTCTGCTGAGGTCTTACGATCTGTTCCCGAGTGTCGTGTACACTGCCGAGGGATGTGCGACACGATCCATAAATGCATCTATACTACCGAGGAGTTCGGCCCGCTCCATAAGAAAGGAGGATATTTTCTTATGAACCTTCGAAATGAGAAGTTATTATAAGGCTAACACATAAGGATGTACAATTTCTAGTAACAGTCAAGCAATTTGTACAACAATTCAAGTATGTGAAATTTCGGTCCTTTACTATTTCCTCTAACAATTTTCAATATAATTCCAGTACTTTAATTAATAAAGGATGCAATTATTACAAGTAATTCATGATTTGAGTCCTAAACTACCCTAACATAGCATAATTAGTAGCTACGCACTGACTCTCGTCAGCCCGTGCGTACGTAGCCCCCACAATTAGTAATAATTATTAATTTAAATCACATACAGGGTAAATTCCCTCTTACAAGGTTAGACAAGAGACTTACCTAGCTCCGAAGTTCCATAGCCGGCTCCAACGCCACTCTAACACCTCGAACCGATGCTTGTCGATCCAAAACTATGCAAACAATGTGCAAATCAATCAATATGTGTTTTAATACCCATAACTAATCAATTTAAACAATTTTCAACTCCGCTCGAAAAGTCGATAAAATTCGTCTTTCAGTCCCACGTGCCCGGATTCCAAAAATTTTCAAAGATGAACTTTACCAATGACTCTACGAACTCAAATATATCATTTATTCTGAATTTCATGTCTAATTTCATGGTCAAAATCCAAATTATACCGATTTCTAGGTTTATTTTCAAAATTCCAATTTCTACTAATTTCCATCAATTTACAAGCCTAAATTCGTATAGTTAACTCGCAATGTAAATAAATCTATTATCCCATTATAGTTGATGAATATGGAATTCCAAAAGTGCTCCAAAGTCGGCTCCCATGGACGAAAATGAGATGAAAATGGGCCAAACCAACCTACATAAAGAAGCCTCACTGCACAACACGAATTCCGCTTCTGCAGTCATATTTTCGCACCTGCGGTCCCGCTTTTTCGAGACAAAACTCGCTCCTGCGGAAGTCCATGGCCAGCAGCCCATCGCACCTGCAGATGTTTTTCCGCTCCTGCGCAAGCAGGTGTGATACATCCATGCGCATCTTCCGTACGTGTGGCAGTGGCGTTGCGTCTGCGCACACACAGGTGCGCTGCTCAACCCCGCTCCTGCGACCTCACACCCAGGCTGCCCATGTCACTTCTGCGAGCTTCTGCGAGGCCGCTTCTGCAGTCAAGCCTCCGCAGAAGCGATTACACCAGAATCAAATTTTATGGTATTTGCTCATTCCAAAATCCGATCCATTAAGCATCTGAAACTCACCCCGAGGCCCCCGGGGCCCCAACCAAATATATCAGAGCCTTCAAATCACATCAAACAACGCTAAAAATACGAATCACCCTCCAATATAAACTTAATGAACTTTGAAACTTCAAACTTCTACAATTGATGCTGAAACCTATCAAATCATGTTCGATTGACCTCAAATTTTTGCACACAAGTCATAATTGACATTACAAACCTACTCCAACTTCCAGAATCGGAATCTGACCCCGATATTAAAAAGTCCACTCCCGGCCAAACTTCTCAGAATCATCCAAATTTATAACTTTCGCCAATTGATGTCGAAATGACCTACGGACCTCCGAATCAATGTTCGGACACACACCTAAGACCAAAATCACCATACGGAACTATTCCCAGGCTCAAAATCCTAAAGAACATCGATAACATCAAAATATATTTCAACCCAAACTTAGAAAATTATTAAACCTTCAAAATGCCAACCTTCTATAATAAGCGCCGAAATACTTCCGGTCCACCAGATACTCGACCCGAACATACGTCCAAGTCCGAAATCATCATACAAACCTATTGGAACCTTCAAATGATGATTCTGAGGTCATTTATAAAAATTCCAAACCTTAGTAAATTTTCCAACTTAAAGTTTTCGAATTTAGAATTTTTCTTTCCAAATCACCTCCGAACATCCCGAAACTAAATTCCGACCATACGTACAAATCATAACACCTGAAGTGAAGCTACTCAAGGTCTTAAACTGCCGAACAATGCTCTAGAGCTCAAAACGACCTGTCGAGTCGTTACATGTAATTTTCTAAATCGAACCAAAAATAACTAGTAGGTAAGTGCATGGATTGGCTCGGAAATCAGAAATTGAAAAAACTACAGTATTTTATGTAATTTGTATTTACCTCTGTGATGACCCAAAAATATCATCTTTAATTTAAACATTCATTTCTTGGTTCTATGAAGATGTTGAGATATTACCTTCTATAAGTTACGTATCACCTGAATGGTTGATGTTAAGGACGTTCCTTTTATAGTAATATATTGCTTATGATGCCACTGCTAGTATTGTTTTCATGTTGTGTTACGTTGATTGGATTATGTATGTGTTGTTAGGATTGGTTTCTGGGATTCTCTGGCAAGTGGATAAGCCCAATTACAAAGGAACCTCTAGCGAAATTGTTTGGAAATTTTGGGAGTTAGTAAAAATTCAGGAAATTAAAATGGGTGAAAGAAGAGATAAGTTATGTTATGTGTTTGGGGGTGGAATCTACTTCTTATTTGAGGACTATTAATATTATGGATACCAATTAGATATGATAACAAGTGTACGAGGAATATTATAAGTTATGTGGGGTCTAAGGAGAGGCCTAAGTCTAAGTCAAGTTGGAAAATTTCATAATAGACTAAAGTTTCAAATGGGTATGCACAAGACCAAACTTTGAACGATCATATCTAATTATATATAAGGAATTATATGATTATCGACCTATAAAATGAAATACATTCGAGTCTAATTTCTAACGCTTCAAACCGTTTGTCATTTAGACACTTCTACAAGAAGTTATGACCAAATTACCAAAGGCTGGCAGAATGCGAGTCTGCGGCCAAATCTGCGATCGCAGAACCATTATGCGATCGCAGAAGTGATTATGTGACCGCAAAACTGGTCGCAGACCTGTCCTGAGAAGCCCATTTTTGGGCACCGATTCTGCGGTGCATTGTGCGACCCACATACCCATTCTGCGGTCCATTATGCTACCGCATACTCGATTTTGGAGGGTTAATTTTTCTATTTTCATAACCCGACCCCATTTTGATAAATAGGCTTTGGGGCAATTATTTGATGATTTTAGAGAGAAGTGAGAGTGCTTTAGAGAGAGAAGGAAGCTCAAGTGCTTTGTTCATCAGAAATCGTGTTCAGGCTTTGAAATCTAACAAGGAATTATCACAAAATCTTCACCCAAGAGGTAAGGTTCTAACCCCTATTCTTCAATTTCGGGTTTGGGTAAAGATGGATGATTGTTAGTGTGATTCTTGCATGTGAGAGTATTAGTTATACATGCTTGTACCAATAAGGTTATGGGAAGATTGTTGAGTTCAAATGGGTAAAGATTGGATTGAAAATAGTAAAAATCTTTAAACAAAACTTTAATTGAGGATTTGAAAGGAAATCCGATGTCGGAATTCGATAATTTTTATATGGTTGAACTTGTATCGGAACAGGTATTCGGATTTTGTGAGTTTTTCCAGGATTCGAGATGTGGGTCCCACTGTTGATTTTTAAAATAAATTTCGAATTTTAATCTGAAAAATTTATAATTTCATATAAAATTAGTTCCTACGATTCAGGTTGAGTATGTTGAATTATTTGTGATTAGATTCGAAGCTTTCTGACATGAATTTGTGAGGCAAAGGTGTATTGGAATCTTGAAATTTGTTTGCAAATCGAGGTAAGTGTCGTAGTTAACCTTGACTTGAGGAAATAGAACCCTTAAATTATTTGTTATGTGAAATGCATATGAACGGCGTATAGGCGAGGTGACGAGTGTCTATACGTCATCAAATTAATTGTTTGCATAATTACTTGAAAATTTTTAAATCTTTTTAAATCATTAATTAATTATTATATTAATTGTTTCTCTCGTGTTCTTTGCTCAATATCATGCCTTGAATCCATGCTATAATTGCTGCATGATTATTTGATTTATGTGACTTAATTGCCACTAAACATTTAGCATACTAATTATTAAAATGCCTATTACATTCTTAATTTTCACAATTAATTGTTACTGGACATTACTTATTTCTAATAAATCATAATTATTGTATGCTTGTTGTCTTATAATTTCATTTTAATTGTTGCATTTATTGAATTAATTTCTTTTATAAGAATTGATAAATGAATATATTGGAGGAGCGGGTTGCACGTCGCAACGGAAATGAAAGTGAATATATTGGAGGAGCGGGTTACACGTCGCAACAGAATTGATTGAAATGAATATATTAGAGGAGCGGGTTGTACGCCGCAACAGAATTGATTGCAAAGATATATTGGGATCGGGTTGCACGCCGCAACATAATTGAATATGAGCACATTGTGGGATCGGGTTGCACGCCGCAACATAATTGAATATGAGCATATTGTAGGATCGGGTTGCACGCCGCAACATAATTGAATATGAGCATATTGTGGGATCGGGTTCCACGCCGCAACGGATACTGATTGAAGTAATAATTGGTTATGACTGCCGAGTTGGCTTCAAATATTGAAAAGAGATACTTGTTTTATTTCTATTATTGTTGTTATTATTATCATTGCGTACATGTTAATGTAAGTGATCTGCCTTAGCCTCGTCACTACTTCGTCGAGGTTAGGCTCGGCACTTACTGGGTACATGTGGTCGTAGTACTCATACTACACTCTGCACTTCTTGTGCAGATACCGGAGTTGGTCCCAACGGCGTATAGTAGATTTGCTCGGATTCAGCTATTTGCAGGAGACTTGAGGTATAGCTGCATGGCGTTCGCAGTTCTGACGTTCCCTTCCACTTTATCATAGTTGTGTATTTCTTTCCGACCTTTATTTGTATTGTTCTAGTAGCTCGTGCACTTGTGACACTAATTCTGGGATGGTATTTAGACATCGCTATTATTATGGATTATTCACTACATTTCAGACTTTACTTCCGCATTTGTTTCTTTGTTATTAATTAATTTAAAAATTATTTTAAAATGGCTAATTTTATTCTAACATTGGCTTGCCTAGCAAGTGAAATGTTAGGCGCCATCACGGTCCCGAAGGTGGGAATTTTGGATCGTGACAAGTTGGTATCAAAGCACTAGGTTACATAGGTCTCACGAGTCACGAGTAAGCTTAGTAGAGTCTGAAAGATCGGTACAGAGACGTATGTACTTATCTCTCAGAGGCTATGACATTTAGGAAAAATATCACTTCTTTCTTATTCTGTCGTGCGATTTTATTCTGTCATCGATGATTGAACCAATCTATTCTTATTCTCTCGCAGATGGCGAGAGCGCGTAATACATATACCAACGGACAAGGGCCAGAGCCCCCAGTGGCAACTATGACCGGGTTAGAGGTCGAGGCCGAGGTCGTGCTAGAGGCCGAGACAGAGGCAGAGGTAGAGCCCAGTCTAGAGCTCGAGCAGTAGAACCTGTAGTACAACCTCTAGTGGATCTTCAGGATGTGGTTCCAGTTCAGACTGTACCGGTTGGACCAGTTCAAGTTCCGGAAGGATTCATAGCTACTCTAGTGCTTTAGGACGCTCTAGTCCATTTGGTGAGCCTAATGGAGGGTGTGGCCCAGAATGGTATATTTCCAGTGGCACCAGCCATCTCACAGGCTAGGGGAGGAGCACAAACTTTCACTACTCCCTCTCCGGGGCAGACAACTCCCCAATATCAGGATCCAATAGCCCATCCAGTTAGGGTAGTTCAACCAATTATTGCAGCACACGCTGGTGATAGGCCTGCTTTATCTTTTGAGGCATTATTGAGATTGGACAAGTTTACCAAGATATTTCCAATCCATTTCAATGGTACAACTTCTGAGGACCCACATGATTTTCTTGACCGTTGCTATGAAGTGTTGCAGAACATGGGTATAGTTGAGACCAATGGGGTCAATTTTGCTGTATTTCACATGATGCGTTCCGCCAAGAGGTGGTGGAGTGATTATGTATTTACTAGACCAGTTGGTTCGCCTGCACTTACCGGGGAGCAGTTATCGCAACTATTTCTGGAGAAGTTCCTTCCTATCACACTAAGAGAGGATTACCGCAAGCAGTTTGAGCATCTCCAGCAGGGTAGCATGTCAGTCACTCAGTATGAGATCCGTTTTATGGATCTAGCCCGTTATGCTCTTCTTCTGCTGCCTACCTATAGAGAGAGAGGGTGGGGAGGTTCATTGATGGACTCGTTTAACCTATCAAGCTACAGATAGCCAAGAAGACTGGGAGTGAGATTTCTTTTCAGATGGATGCTAATCTCTCCAGGAGGATCGAGATGGTTCTTTCACGGGATAGAGGGCCAGTGTCAGATAAAAGTCCCCGTCATTCCGGTAATTTCAGAAGCTCCTCATCTGGTGGCAGGGGTACTTTTGGTAGGGAACATCCTCCCAGGCCATTTTATTCAGCACTTCAGACTTCTCACGGTACTTCAGGGAGTCATGGCCCTTATGTTCCATACCCGGGCAGCCAACAATCAGTGTACATTTAGCTCCTATCAGTGCACAACCACTTCAAAGTCGATACGGTGGTTATCCGACCCGTCCGGGTCATCCTCAACTTCAGCAGCCACAACAGCAGGATGGGCGTTATGAGAGTGGGAACATTGGTCACATTATAAGGTATTGCCCTATGTTGTCGAGCAACAGATCTCAACCGGAAGCTCGTGCCATCATACCGGCACCGGTTGCTCCACCGCCCACCCGGCCAGCTAGGGGCAGGGGTCAGATAGCTAGAGGTGGAGGCCAGGCTGTTAGAGGTGGAGGACAACCAATTAGAGGCCATCCCAGAGATGTAGCTCTGAGTGGTGGGGCCCAACCCCAATTTTATGCTTTTCCAACTAGGCCTGAAGCAAGTCATCCAATGCCGTGATCGTAGGTATTGTTCCAGTTTGCCATAGAGATGCTTCAGTGTTTTTGATCCATGATCTACTTATTCCTATATGTCCTCCTACTTTGCTTCATATTTGGTTATGCCTGTTGATTCTGTAAGTGCTTCTCTGCACGTGTCCATACCGGTGGGGGATTCTATCGCTGTAGATCATGTCTATCGTTCGTGAGTGGTTACTATTGGGAGTTTTGAGACTAGTGTGGATATTCTACTTCTTGACATGGTAGATTTTTACGTCATACTTGATATGGATTGGCTGTCACCTTATCATGCTATATTGGATTGTCATGCCACGACGGTGACCTTAGCTATGCCGAGGTTACCTCGATTAGAATAGAAAGGAACTCCTGGTCATTCTTCCAATAGGGTTATTTCCTATATGAAGACTCATAGTATGGTCGAAAAGGGATGTCTAGCTTGTTTGGCTTATATCCGCGATCCCAGAGCAAATGTTCCTTCTGTGGATTCAGTCCCAGTTGTTCATGAATTTCCAGAAGTATTTCCTGCAGATTTGTCGGGGATGCCACCCGACAGAGATATTGACTTTTGTATCGATTTGGCTCTAGATACTTAGCCCATTTCTATTCCACCATACCGTATGGCCCCGCTGGAGTTGAAAGAATTGAAGGAGCAGTTACAAGACTTGCTTGATCAGGGATTTATTAGACCTAGTGTGATGACCCAAAAGGTCATCTTTAAATTTAATAATTATTTATGTGTTCTAAGACCTCGAAAAGTACATTTTATTAGTCCTCGACTTACGTGCACAGTCCGTATAATCTTTTGGAATGTTTTTATATGAAAAATTGATTTAAATGTGAAATTGAGCCTTAAAACTCAACTGAGTTGACTTTGGTCAACCTTTTAAGCAAACGGACTCGGATCAGTGTTTTGACAGTTCTGACAGGTCCGTATCGTGATTTAGGACTTGGGCGTATGCCCGAAATTTAATTTGGAGGCCCCTAGCTTGAATTATCGCCAGTTGGCAAAAACTAGAAGCCTAAAGGCTTAAAGATTTCAAAGTTTGACCACAAATTTATTTTTATTGATATCAGGGTCGGATTCGAGTTCTGAAAATTTTCATAGGTGTGTTATGTCATTTATGACATGTCTGTCAAATTTGGTGAGAAACAGAGTTGATTTGACGTGATTCGGATGTTCGGTTGTGAAAATAGAAGTTTTAAGGTTTTCTTAAAAATTTCATTTGATTTGGTGTCCGATTCGTAATTCTAGGTGTTAAATTGGTGTTTTGATCACGCGAGCGAGTTCGTAAGAGGTTTTTGGACTTGTGTGCATGTTTGGTTTGGAGCCCCAAGGGCTCGGGTGAGTTTCGGATAGCCTACGGATTATTTGAACTTTGAGAAACAATCTGGTTTTTAGCTTCTGCTGTCATCTGGTGCATTGTGTTTCGCGATCGCGAAGCCATTCCTGCGATCCCGAAGAGGAAATTGTGAGCCATGAGTTTCACCCTTCGCGTTCGCGAAGATAGGTATGCGATCGCTGAAGGTTAACTTCCAGTGCACTGTGAACGCGAGGGCCAAGCCGTGTTCGCGAAGAGGAAATGAGGAAGAAGCTGGGGCACTCAAATTTATTCTTCGTGTTCGCATAAAACTGTCCGCGATCGCGTAGGTCTGCGGGGTTATGCTTCGCGTTCGCATATAGGATGTCGCGTTCGCGTAGCGCAAATTAGCAGTCTGTGCAAATTGTGTTTCGTGATCGCGAAGCCATTCCCGGGATCGCGAAGAGTAAAATGGACCTGGGCAAAAGTTGTTCTACGCGACCGCGAACGAATTTCCGCGATCGCTATGAGTAAAAATCTGGAAAAACAGAACTTAAGTTCGGGAAACGGGATTTTGGCCCATTTTCCACCATTTTCGATTGTGAGCTCGGGTAAGACGAATTTTGGGCGATTTTCATGGAAAAACATTGGAGTAAATATTTCTTATCCTATATTGATTATATTTCATGATTCCATACTCATTTACATCATGAATCTGTGAATTTATGGAAGAAAAAATAGTTTTTTATAAATTCTTCCAAAAATGTAAAATGAAGATTTGAAAGCCAATCCGATGTCGGAATTTGATAATTTTTGTATGGTTTAACTCGTATCATAACGGGTGTTCGAATTTCGTGAGTTTTTCGGGATTCGAGATGTGGATCCCAATGTTGATTTTTAAAATACATTTCGGATTTTTATCCAAAAAATTTATAAATTCATATGGAATTAATTCCTATGATTTGTATTAAGTGTATTGAATTATTTATGACTAGATTTGAGGATTTCAGACACGAATTCGCGAGGCAAAGGTTTATTGGATTCTTGAAATTTGGTTGCAAAGCGAGGTAAGTGTCGTGGTTAATCTTGACTTGAGGGAATAGAACCCTTGAATTATTTACTATGTGAATTTCATGTGTAACGATATATAGGAAAGGTGACGAGTGCCTATACTTTGTCAAATTAATTAGCTGCTTAATTATTTAAAACATCTTAAATTGTTTAAGACACGAATTAATTATTATAATAGATGTTTCTCTCATATTTCTTGTCAAATATTAATTCTTGAATTCCTGCAATTATTGTTACATGCTTATTTGATTTATGTGTTTTAATTGCTACTTGACCTTTAGCATATTAAATATTAAACTACCTATTTTCTCCCTGATTTCCACAATTAATTGCTAGTTGCCATTGTTGGTTTCATAAATAAATTATAATTATTGTATG
>AWOL01S0119554.1:11176-21417 GCA_000715115.1 Nicotiana otophora
AATGCGGAATAACTGAATATAAACTGAAATTTAATCCTTAACAGTGGAATAGATAAGAACGGAAAATTTAATAATTTCAACTCCCAAAACCCGGTAGGAATAAGTCACAAGCTTCTAAGAATTTATCTTCAGTGTCTCTATACATCAGAGTCTAACAAAAATAAGGAAAACGGCATAATAGGGATAGAAGGGGACTCCGGGGTCTGCGGACGCTGGCAGATGTACCTTGAAGTCTCCATGTACAGTCTAATTCACTGATGCCTGGTCTGATAGGAAATATATGAATCTGCACAAAAGGATATGCAAAAGTATAGTATGAGTACACCACAGCGGTACCTAGTAAGTGCCAAGCCTAACCTCGGTAGAGTAGTAACGAGGTCAGGTCAGGCTCTACTGGAGTAATAAAAGACAGGGTGAAAAGTTTAACAATATAATAATAAAAATGACAATGAGAAAAAAAATAAGTAAGTAGTATGTCACAATTTAACTACACAGAATTTAAGCAAACAATACCTTGCGGAAGGAAAAACAGTAATTTACAACTTTAAGGAAATGACCAAAGTAACCAAAGGCAAATGCAGCCATAAAAACATATGAACAAGGGCACCCCTGAGGTACCGCCTCATAGTCCCAAATCATAATAAATTCACAATATCTCATTTCCTTATTTCACCGCGGGAGCCTTCACATTTAATTTTAAAGAAATTATTTTTTTTCCGAAATAGCATCCCGCATTTTATCCACCCTTATCACACCACATGACTTCTAGTAGTTCCCCTACTAGCCACGTGTATCGCCACCCTTATCTCACCGCATGTGTTTCAACACCCAGACCTTTATACCACCGCATGCGTATCAATATCACAATATATCACAATTTGTACCTCAAGTGCCCAAATTTTACAACTTGCCAAAATAAATCTACAACAATAATATTTTTCACAACAAGGAGCTCACGACTTAATCACAATGAGTACAAACATCTCACAAAATATTCAACAAAAATAATATTTTACAAATTTAACATCTTGACTTAAAATCAAAGTTTTTTAAAATGTAAAATACTTCATTTATAATAATATTTAAATTAAGAAATCCAACCTTCAAATAATGCACAGAACAAAAGAAATAAAGTTTCAACTAAACAGGTAAAACACTTAGCAGGAACAGTTCCGGCAAATTTAAAATATGAAAATATATTAATGATGATGAATATAACAGAATAAAATAATGTAATTAATATGCAACAGTGCTCTACACAATTTAAAGACATAATCTTCCACATTTAGCCCGTATACACACTCATCACCTCGTACACATGACTTTCAACACATCAACATTTTCATATAAGTACCAATCCTATGGGGAATTTCCGCCACACAAGGTTAGACAAGTCACTTAACTCAAATCACGCTCAATAAGTCAATAAGAATGTCTTTCCCTCGATTTTCTGACTCTGATCGGCTCGAATCTAGTCATAATTAATTCGATTCAGTCAATACAATTTATTGAAATTTATTCCATATGAAAATACCAATTTTCCAACACAAAACTGAAATTTAACTCAAAACTCGCCAGTGGGGCCCACATCTCGGAATCTGACGAAACTCATAAAATCCGACAACCCATTTAATTGCGATTCCAACCATACTAGTTTCACTCAAATCTGACACGGAATCGTCATCGAAATCTCAAAATTTCGTTTTATGAGATTACTACAATTTTTCCCAACTTTCCATCTCAAAACACTATTTAAATGATGAAAATAATGACATATTCGTGTACATTGACCAAAGCCGAGTTAGAATTACTTACCCCAATATTTTTCCTTGATAATCTCACAAACATTGCCTCTACCCAAGCTCCAATTTGTCAAAAATGAAAAATGGGATGAAGTCTCCTTTTTATAACTTGAAGTTTCTGTCCAGGCTGCCCTCAGTTGCTGCCCTCGGTCGCTGCTCCCGATCGCTAACCCCGATTGCTGCCCCCGATCGCTGCCCCCGATACAGGCATCAAAAAATTTTATCTACTGTTTAAGTCCAAATTTCAATTCGTTAACTATCCGAAACTCACCCGAGGCCCTCGGGACCTCAACCAAATACACTAACAAATCCTAAAACATCATACAAACTTAGTCGAAACCTCAAATCACATCAAACAATGCTAACATCACTATACAGAGCTGTTGAAATCATCAAAATTCTATTCTGGTGTCGTTTACACATAAGTCAATATCCGGTCAACCTTTTCAACTTAAGTTTTTATTTTGGAGACTAAGTGTCTCAATTCATTTCGAAATCTCTTCGGACCTGAACCGACTACTCCGGCAAGTCACATAACAGCTATAAAGTACAAAATGAGCAGTAAATGAGGGAACAAGGCTACAACTCTCAAAACGACTGACCTGATCGTTACAAAAGTAGAGTCCAAATTAACCGTTATCAATCAAATTAAATCATTATCCTTCGGGGTCTGTTTATCGTGTCAGAACCCTTGACAGAATCAAGAGAGACATCGATCGTGAACCGAAACCAAACAAGGATAGGTATCACCCATATAATGGAGATCGGAGAAGCAGTGGATCCGGGCAGAACCCCATGAGAAATGAAAGGAGAAAAGATCGAGGTCATACCAACCAGGGACTCATGACCAAAAACAGCTTGGACGGGTCCGTCGGGCCTAAAAACGCACCGAGGCTATCGGAATACAACTTTAATATCGATGTTACCGCTATTGTATCAGCTATCGGGCCATTAAAGATACCAAATGGCCTCGACCTTTACAATCCGATCCAACCCAAAGGGATCCTAACCAGATGTCCAAATATCATGGCACTCACGGTCACAGAACGGAAGATTGTCAACAACTGGGAGAAGAAGTAGCCCGACTATTTAACAATGGGCACCTTCGAGAATTCTTGAGCGACCGAGCCAAGAATCATTTCAGGAACTAGATGTCCAAATATCATGGCACTCACGGTCACAGAACGGAAGATTGTCAACAACTGGGAGAAGAAGTAGCCCGACTATTTAACAATGGGCACCTTCGAGAATTCTTGAGCGACCGAGCCAAGAATCATTTCAGGAACAGGGATTCTAACAAACAGACAGAATAAGAAGAACCTCAACACGCCATTAACATGATCATTGGTGGGGTTGATATTCCACAGGGGACGATGTTGAAACACACAAAAGTATCAATCACTAGGGAGAAACGGACTCGAGATTACATACCGGAAGGAACTTTATCTCTCAACGACGAGGACGCATAAGAAATTGTACATCCCACAATGATGCACTGGTAATATCTATACTCGTAAATAAAATTTGAGTTAAACGTGTGTTAATCGATCCAAGTAGCTCGGCCAACATCATTCGATCAAAAGTCATGGATCAGCTCGATCTACAAGACCAAATTATGCCTGCGGTCTGAGTTCTAAACGGATTCAACATGGCATGTGAAACCACCAAGGGTGAGATAATGTTACCGGTAAACACTGTTGGGACCATACAGAAAGCTAAGTTTTATTTAATCGAAGGAGACATGAGATACAACTCTTTGTTCGAAAGGCCATGGATCCACAACATGAGGGCAGTACCCTCAACCTTGCACCAAGTATTAAAATTCCCAACACCAGATGGAATTAAAATGATCTACGGAGAACAGCCAGCTGCGAAGGAGATGTTTACGGTTGAAGAGGTGATTCCGATATCCGCACTCACAACGCCAAAGGGGTCGAGTTCGATCTCAAAGCTTGCTCCGATCCAACCAGGAGAACAAGGGACTGATGAAGACGATGATTATGGAGTACCCTAGGTCTTTTATAGCCCCTTATGATTCCAACGCCACCAAATCGACGGTCGAGGAGCTGCAATGGGTAACATTGATCGAGCATCTACCCGATCGACAGGTATACCTGGGCACGAGGCTAAACCCCAAGCTCAGGAAAAAACTCATTCAATTTCTTATGGCTAACGTAAATTGTTTCGCTTGGTCCCACTTTGATATGATAGGGATCCCACTGGAGAAAACTACTCACAAGTTGAGCCTGGACCCGAAGTTCCATCCGGTCAAGCACAACAGGAGACCCTAGTCCGAGGTCAAACATGCTTTCATCAAGGGCGAGGTATCTAAACTTCTTATAATATGGTCCATCCGGGAGGTTAAATACCCGGATTCGTTAGCAAATATGGTAGTAATCCCTAAGAAAGGGAACAAATTAATAATGTGTGTAGAATATAAGGATTTAAATAAAGCATGCCCCAAGGATTATTTTCCTTTGCCCAACATCGATCGAATGATCGATGCCATGACCGTCCACGAGATCCTCAATTTTCTCGATGCGTACTCCGGGTACAACCAAATATGGATGCACCCGGATGATCAGGAGAAAACCTCATTCATCACAAAATACGGCACATACTGCTACAACGTGATGCCATTCGGTTTAAAGAATGTCGGTGCCACTTACCAACACCTAGTAAATAGGATGTTCGAGGAACATATAGGAAAATCAATGGAGATTTACATTGACGACATGTTGGTTAAGTCCATGCGAGAAGAGGGCCATTTAAAACATTTGAAGGACACCTTCAGCATATTGAAGAAATATAATATGAAGCTGAACCTGGAGAAACGCGCGTTTGGAGTTGGATCGGGTAAATTCCTCGGGTTCATGGTATCCAACCGAGGAATCGCGATCAACCCCGACAAAATCAAAGCCATCGAAGACATCATGGTTATAGACAACATGAAGGTCGTGCAAAGGTTAACTGGGAACATAGCCGCCTTGGGGCGATTCATTTCGAGGTCGTACGATAAGATCCACCGATTCATTGCACTATTTAAGAAGAAGAATAACTTCTCATGGACCTCGGAATGCCAACGAGCTTTAGAGGAACTCAAACGGTACTTATCGAGCCTGTCGCTACTTTACACACCAAAGGCAGACGAACAATTGTACTTGTACTTGGCGGTTTCAGAGATAGCGGTAAGTGGAGTCCTAGTCTGGGAAGAGCAAGGTACACAATTTGCAATTTACTATGTTAGCAGGGCCCTAGGTGAGGCCGAAACTAGGTACCCTTACCTAGAAACATTGGCGCTCTCTTTGCTAAGTGCCTCTAGGAAGATAAAACCATACTTCCAGTGTCACCCCATATGTGTCATAACTACTTACCCGTTGAGGAGCGTTATGCATAAGCCCGAGCTCTCGGGCCGGTTGGCCAAACGGGTCGTGGAAATAAGCAGGTATGATATTGAATTCTGACCCCGAACCGCCACTAAGTCTCAAATCTTGGCAGACTTTGTGGAAATCTTTATGCCGGCCCTAATATCCAAGGTCGAAAGAGAGTTATTAATTAACTCAGGGACTTCCTCGGAAATATGGACCCTCTTTATGTATGGCACCTCAAACGCGAAAGGGTCCGGACTTGGCATCATATTGAAGCCACCAAAAGTCAATATAATTAGACAATCTATTAAGACTGTGAAATTGACTAACAATGAGGCTGAATATGAGACCATGATTGTAGGCCTTGAACTAGCCAAAAGCTTGGGGGAAGAAGTGATCGAAGCTAAGTGTGATTCCCTCCTTGTGGTAAAACAAGTTAATGGAGCATTCCAGGTCAGAGAAGAACAAATGCAAAGATACTTAGACAAGTTTCACGTAACATTACATCGGTTCAAAGAATGGACTTTGCAACACGTACCTCGGATCACAACAATGAGGCCGATGCCCTCGCTAACTTAGGATTATCGGTCAAAAATTACGAGTTCAATTCGGGGGCATAGTACAACTTATGAGATCGGTGGTGGAAGAAGGCTATGCCGAGATCAACTCGACGAGCCTAACTTTGGACTGGAGGAATAAATATGTAGAATATTTTAGGACATGAAAACTGCCCTAGGATCTAAAAGAATCGAGGGACCTACATACAAAGACAGCCCGATTTAGCTTGTCAGAAGACGGAATCCTGTTCAGAAGAACATTCGATGGCCCACTTGCAATATGTCTAGGGCTAGGGGATACTGAGTACGTTTTGAGGGAAATCCACGAAGGTACTTGTGGAAATCATTCGGGCGCTGAATCGCTTGTTCGAAAAATAATTAGAGTCGGTTATTACTGGATCGACATGGAAAAAGACACAAAGGAGCTCGTTTGAAAATGTGATGGATGCCAAAGATATGACCCGACGATTCATCAATACCCTATCACCCTAGTGGGAGTGGACAAGTTGAATCTACCAACAAAACCATACTCCAAAACCTTAAAAAGAGGTTAACCGACGCCAAAGGAAAATGGAAAGAAATACTACCCGAAGTCCTATGGGCATACTGTACGACCTCGACGTTCAGTACCGGGCAATCCTATTTTCTTTAGTTTATGGTGCCAAAGCTCTGATACCGGTTGAAGTCAGAGAACCAAATATCAAATTTCGATATGCGATAAAGGAATCAAATGATGAGGCCATGAGTACGAGCCTAAAGCTATTAGATGAAAGGCGCAAAGCCGCCCTTGTCCGTTTGGCCGCCCAAAAATAGCGGATCGAAAGGTATTACAATTGATGGGCCATTCGACACTTCAATACCTGGGAATTGGTACTAAGGAAGGTCACACGGAGCACCTGAAACCCGAACGAAGGAAAATTGGGGCCGAACTGGGAAGGATCGTACCAAATATTCAAGATCACCGGAAAGGGATCCTACAAACTCAGAATAATGAACGACGTGCAACTGCCAAACAACTAGAATATAACTCACATGAAGCGATATTACTACTAAGGTACGCCCCTTTCTTTCTTTTATTTACATTTTAAGCTAACGCTTGTAGGTAACCAACAAGGGATGATACAAGATTTTAGGTCTGAAAGCATGCATTGCACTCTTTTTCCCTTGAACCGGTTTTGTCCCAAATGGGTTTTCCGGCAAGGTTTTTAACGAGGCAACAAGTAAATTATGCTAACTTAGAATTGAAGGCTGGATATGAACTAGTGACAACAGCATTCGAGGCCTCTCTTCGATCAGCCCCGAACACTGATGGGGCATTACCCTTGAATATCGACTTTAGCAAGGAAAGAGACTTCGTGATTGAAGGGTCTCAATCGATAGGATTTATTATAAGGGCCAAACGGTCAAATCAACCATGCCTACATAGACTGCTCAAACCCTGGCACAAGCATGTATATATGTATAACTATTATGCACAAGAATTAAAAGAGGTCTCTTCCTTGTGCACAAACATCTTGTCCTTTAAAATGTTTCTTGCATTTCTCAAAGCATTTCCTACATATGATCCCCTAAAGGTATCGATCCAAAGGGCCACCTTAATCCAAGTTTGAACAATCACTCCCACTCGGGGACTGCCATTTGAAAACAAACTCGGACGGTCCGAGCTATCAGACCTCGGGGCATAAGACCTATTAGGCGACGCCCGAATTTCGAAGGCCACGACCACCCCCATTCGGGGACTGTTATCTTATGTAAGCCCAGATAACTGGGGAAAGCAAGCCCACTGGCTGACACCTGAACTAAAAAGGCTCGGTCATATTAACACGGCTCGTAGGCATCCGAGACCCGCATAAAAAATGAGGCCTTCAAACAATTCCATAGCCGGTTCTAAAGGCTACCCTCGACAAACTAATCCACTTTGGGAAAAAGTTTTGGTAATACCAAATCCCCATGATGCCTTAAAACTAAATAATGTTAAAGGAAAGGTTTGTTCGAACCTTCAAACATAACCTAACTATTTCTTGCTAAGGCACTTCGATCTTAGCGAATACAAACAATAAAGAAAAGGGAAAATTCAAAACCTGTGAAAGGGAAAACACCTTATATATACATATAAAACATTCTTTTTTTTAAGGTCCAAATAGCCCTGACACAAAGTTTACAAAGGCCGAACGACCTTAAAAGAAACACAGAAGAGAAAAACATCTAAAACGATCCTAAGTGGCCTAGTCTTCGTCGAGGGACGTGTCATCACCTTCGGGGTCTAAGCCGCCCTCGGACTCACCCGAATCTTCAAACTCTAATCTTCCTCCTCGGAATAGGACAACTTCCTAGCCACGGCTTCGATCACCTTGGCAGCATTGATCTCACCCGATAAATCAAAACCCCGAGCATGAATTTCCTCGAGGGCCTCTCTTCGGGATTGACACTTCATATGTTCAACCATAATTTTTACAAGGATCTGAGCTGTTTCGGCATCGGCCTTATGCTGGGCCACCCTTTCATCATCTTTGGCTTTGACCGTGACAACCTATGACTTGGCCACCTCAAGCTCCTTGGCCAGATTTTCTTGATCGGAGACAACCGAACTCAGCTGAGACTAGAGCCCCTCAACCTTTTTGGCTGCACCAAGGCCTTTTCCTTTGCAGTCCGAAGTTGAACCTTAGGCGAAGTCAATTGTTCCCGGGAAGCCTCTTTTTTCTGAGGCCAAGCGGTCCATATTTCTTTTCCTTTCTTCAACCTTGACCTTTACTACATCCACCTCCGCCTGGAGTTGCTCGATCTGATACGGTTTCTTATGAACCTGCGTGTGCGGACTGTTAGCCACCGTGTCTGACTTATCATTACTAACATCAAATACTCTTATTAACTGCTCGACTGTATTGGCATGTTCCTTTCGGACCACCTCTAGCTCAGCCTGGAGTTTCTCACTAAGAAGTTTGTAAGCATCCCTCTTCTCAGTGAGCCCTCGAGTCTCGGCCTCATGTTGGTTTAACTCTTCCCAATATCGAAGATAATTCTAGTGATAAAGCACTGAGGCCTGCAAGCACAAACAAAAGGATTACGATTGTTTGCGACTTGATTTAGAGTACATAATAAAGGTCGACAAGAGGCATTCAAAGTTACTCGATTTAACGCCTGTTGTGCTTCATTGAACTGGCAGGGTGCTTCCACCTCGTCCATCTTAGCTTGATCCTCTGTGGGCACCAGGCACCGAATATAACTGGAAACTCCCACGGGGGTAGAAAGAACCCAGGCATCATCCGGAATAGACATAATAATTGACCGATTCCGATCAGGATCTGCGCTTGGAGCTGGGAATCGATTTACTAATTTTGGACATGAAGTAAGGTCCGCTAGCTCCCGAAGACGGTCTCTTCTTTGGTACCGATAAGTCACCCAACCCGGTGACATCCTCCGAAGCAGTAGAATCTAAGCCATCAAAGAAGTTGTTAAAAGAGTCTGTCACCCCTTGGGGCCCCTCATTTGGGCGTCCTTTCAGCATCTGGGCCTCGTTGATCATGGAGTCGGTAAATGAAGGAGACTCGGAGAGATATATCTCCCCAAGTGCAACCCTCGGGACGTTATCCTCTACCCGAGAAACACCGGTCGTGGTCTCTTTGTCGACCTCCCCAACTCGGGGCGAAACGGCCTCGCCCCTCTCTAGTTCGAAGGCGTTGGCCAATGCCTCTTTATCAGCCACCCTGGTTTGAGGAAGTTCGGTATCGCTTCATATGCGGGCCACCAGTTCGGAAGCTTCTTCTTTTTCGGACTCGTCCTTCAGCTGATTGAGTGAGTCCGATGGGATCTCCCGAGCGCTGGTGCTTTTCTTAGATTTGCGCACCAGCCTCTGTGATGACCCGATAGGTCATCTTTAAATTTAATAAATTATTTCTGTATTTTGAGACATCAAATAGCACTATTTATTATTCCTCGACTTGCGTGCATAGTCCGTATAATTTTTCCGAAAGTGTTTATGTGAAAAATTGATTAAAATGTGAAATCGAGCTTTAAAACTCAATTGGGTTGACTTTGGTCATCATTTTGAGTAAACGGACCCGGATCAGTGTTTTGACAGTTCGGATAGCTCTGTATCGTGATTTGGGACTTGGGCGTATGCCCGAAATTGAATTCGGAAGTCCCCGGCTCAAATTATCGCCATTTAACGAAAAACTAGAAATATAAAGGCTAAAGATTTCCAAAGTTTGACCTCGGAGTTGACTTTATTGATATTTGACTCGGATTGAGATTCTGAAAATTGGAATAGCTCTGTTATGTCATTTATGACTTGTGTGCCAAATTTGAAGTCATTCCGGATTTATGTAACATGTTTCGGCACAAGTTTTGTAAATTGAAAAGTTTAAAACTTATAAGTCTGAATCGAGGTGTGAATTATAATTTCGATGTTGTTTGACATAATTTGAAACCCCGAGTAAGTCCGTATTATATGTTGGGACTTGTTGGAATATTCGGACGGGGTCCCGAGGGGCTCGGGTGAGTATCGGGGTGGTTTC